>JAOXYM010000005.1:21256342-21267923 GCA_028567055.1 Leptatherina wallacei
GTGCATTATCCTGCTGGAAGTAGCCATCAGAAGATGCTCCACTGTGCTCATAAAGGGATGGACATGGTCAGTAACAAAATGTGGTGGCTAAACCATGTGCTGTTGGTACTAATGCCTGTTTTCCTCTCGTACCTTCTCGGCTCTTCTACTCGACTTGGTTCATGAGGTTTTCCATTACAAGGGAGGACCCTCTCAATGTGAGTGGAGTCCTGCAACACAAGCAGGTCTACATCGATGGGATCGTATCCCTGCTGCCCGGTCCTTGGCTTTTTTTATTTGAAACCAGTGTAAAAGAAAAGAGCCTGAAAAGGATGCAGGCGGCAAGATGAAACACTGGAAACGTCAAGGAGAGTCTGGGAAGTCATAGAGCGGTATCACACTGAAGATGAGAGGATATGAAAAAACAATGGAAGAAGGTAAGCGGATTCAAGATTCGTCATTGACATTCTATTATGTTTAACATGAGAAAATATATTCGAAACCACAGGATTGATAGTGAAGCATAGTATAAAAGGCAAACACAACAATACAACCAATATATCAAAAAAAGAAGGAATAATAAATAGTTAAACAAGATCAAATAAATAAAATAAAGAGTTGAGTGAGGTATTGAGATGTAAACAGTTCAGGTGATATGGTGAGATACTACACAAAATCATAATAAAGGTTATGTTGCAGCGTGTTGTGCAACTTGGGATTATGTACAGATTGTTGACCTGGTGATGGAGTTGAAGAGTCTTCCAGCATCAGGGTAGCAACTCCTGCTTGCTGCTTCTGACTCTGACACTGCACAGCCTCCCGCCTGAAGGGAGGAAAACAACCAGGCTGTGTGGAGGGTGGGAGGTGTCCTTCATGATGCAGGAGGCTGCTGTAATTGTCTCATACTGTGAGCAGGCTGCTGCTGGGGATCTTCTGTACAGACTATCTGTCTGGAGTTGAGCAGCTGTCATTCCACACAGTGATACAGGAGGTTTCCATAGCACCCCAGGTGACAGCTGTCAGGACCGACCTGTTCAGCCTGCTCTTTTCAGCCTCCAAAGAAAGAAGAGACGTTGGTGGGTCTTCTTCACCAGATGAGAAATGTTCTTGCTCCAGGTGAGGTGGTCAGAGATGTGGCCTCCCAGATATTTGTAGCTGGAGACCATCTCATCTCAATGGCGATGAAGTGGGTCTGGTTGTTCTGTAGTCCACAATCATCTCTTTTTTCTGCATGTTAAGGCCAAAGTGTTCCTTGTAGCAGCTCTTCAATCTGTTGGTAGCTAATGCTAGTTTGCTCATTTATAATAAGCGTAGTGTACTACGTTGTGATGTCACTATAACACTTTGTGGGTTTAAATCACTGGATGTAGAAATAGCCACTGAATATTTATTTTGTGTAAATTGACATGAAAAAAAATGTCCAATCATGGTCTATTACAATACATTACCTTTCTAGAAGATGTCTTTGTTTCATCTTCAGTTTCCTCCATGAGTGTTTTTATGTGTGATAGATTTTATTTCATCCACCAGTATTTTAACCCACATGCTCCAGTTTAAATAAAGGTAACCAGTCAGTGGACCGGTCGATACCAACTTCCACTTTGACTCAGACAGCCGTTTTCTCCCATGATGCATCTCTCTGCTGAGCAGCAGCAGCGATCTTCCCTTCTTTTACAAAATACCTCTTATTGCCCCTATGCTTCAATAAAACCCTCTCAGCAAAGATGCTCAGAGCTGATTGAACCAACTCACAGCGGCTATTTTGGACCTGAATACTCAGAGTTGCTCAGCTCAGAGTAAGTTAACCCTGGAGCAGGCCCCTGATCGTGACACTGACATAAAAAAAAACAAATAGACAAGTTTTTGTTTTGCACCATTTTAATGATCTGCCACATTATTTTTCTCACATCAGGGGATTTATGTGCCTAATTGTCACAGTTTTTTTACCCGCACGATCTGAAGTAACCTTATGGGACATATCTGGGAATGTAGGTGAAAACATAGCTTTTGGATCTAGATATATATTGAATTTGTACAGAATCCTTTTCAGAGGGGGAATTATCTAAGGATCAGACACACTTGACTTAGCCAAGGACATTTAAAATAGCTGGATTTTTATTTGAATTTCAGAAAAGCAAAATGAAAATGGCAAAACTAAGAAAAAGAAATCCATTAATGTTCAAACAGTTTGGGGAAAACTTTCTGGTCTTAATGTCCCCCCCCCTACAGACAACTACTTCTGATATTGAAACAAGTCCCTTTGGAAGCAGATGGGGAGTCACACACCATGCGACAATCATTTTAATGGCAAAAACTTTAACGATGGGAAACTGATGTTGCTTTCAATCATGAGATTTTTTTTTCATCTAAGACTTTAGGCTACTCCTTTCAGGTGTGACGGCGCTCGGATAAAACACAAGTCGTGTAAAAATGAAGCACAGGCAGTGAGAGAGGCAAGCTGCTTAAAAATGAGACCAAGTGGAAATGAAGTAAGTTTGCATGCATGTGTACCAGTGATGAAGTCAGACAGGCTGTTGTCACTGTGAGCAGCTGTAGGTTAGGACCCCACTGTACCACACCCCTGCTGTCTAACCCACACACCCACACACACACACACACTCACATCTGTCAGTCCATATTACTGTTAACATGGCCGACTTGAGAGCCACACTGGGGTGTCAGATGAAAATAGCTCACTCTTTTTATTTAGAGCATGAACAGCTTTGATGCTGATTGAAAAGGGCAGTACGCATACATGTGTGTGTGTATGTGTGTGTGTGTGTCTGCATCAGTATTTGTGGATCCTTAGAATCAAAGTTACCAATACATCAGTCGATACTAACGTGTGTGCTACTTGTGGGGTGTGAGGACACTGAAAACGCTGAAAACTAAGAGCAATGGGTTGCGTTCACAACAATGCAGGAGAAAACAGCTTCATTCGGTCGAATGTTCAACAAGCTGTCGAACTCAGAAAATAAACAGAAGATGCTCTCTTTTGGTTATCCGCATTACGGTTAATTTACTGTCAAAAATCATAATAATCGCAGAGTCGGCTATTCAGCTTCACCTCCTGAATGAATGCTGTACTGATCACGGCCATTTGTTTTGAATTAGCTGATCTTTCCTTTTTACTATTAATTCATTTGCCTGAGACGTGAACATTAAGTGAGAGCCGTTTGAAAGGGAATTGATTTCCAATGGTCATAGATTTGTTTTCTTGCTGCATTGAGCCATTAATGACTGTAGCAAGAGGAAACACATTCATTTGAAGACAGAAGCAGGGTCAGGCTGGATGATGGCATTTTATCAATTCAATTGTACACTTTATTTATCCCCTAGGGGCAATTTAAAAGGCATAAGGAGCAGCAGTTTTTCTTCCATGATACATCTCTGTCCTTAGCAGCAGTCTTCCCTTCTTTACGAAATGCCTCTTCGTATCGCCCGTACGCATCAATAAGAACCTCTCGATCCAATCGGGTGAAATTAGCTAGCTTTTTGTCAGTGGTTGCCATGGTGAATCCAGGTCTCAGGGCTCCGTTCATGATGTGGTTCCCAACTTTGCTTACTCAGAATTGGTTGAACCAACTCGAAGCAGTTCTTCTGGAACCAAAAACTCAGAGTTGCTCAGCTCAGAGTAAGTTGACCCAGAGTTTCTGACTAGACTCAGAGTTAGTCGAACCTCCTTTCTGGAAAGGCCCCTAGTCACACCTGCCCCATTGTTTGTAATTTTCTCCCTCGGATAAAATACTTCTTAGTTTCCTTAGCTCACCGCCTGATCTGTGTTTATCCTGCCCCAATGTGTTATTGCTTCCTCAAAGCTTTACTTCACCAGTTTGTCTCCAGTCAGTAATTACTTTTGTTAGTCAGTTCGTTTTGGGTCAATAACTTGTTATTTCAGCCATTGAAGCGCCTCTAGTTTCTCAAAATAAATCCTAGTTCCTACGTCTGCCTGCTTCCTGCCTCATAGTCCTGCGTTTGGATCCTTCCTCCTCACCTCCTCCTAACTGTGACTCATGACAGAAGGAGAGAAAGTCCACACATTGAGGACACTGGGGTGGATGAATGTTCACACAAAGGACCGCTGCTCACTTTCCTTCCCTAACGTCACGCAGCCTTGTCTCATATCAAAAAGTTTAACAGAAACATTGGTTCACAGGTCGAAAATATTAGTTTAACAATCAGCTAAAGCATTGGAAAGATGCTAAAAGCCACGATAGTCACACAAATAACATAATAACACCAGAACTACACCCTGTCTATCCAGTTCATTTAAAAGAGAGCTTTTCAGAACTTGGGACTTTTTGTATGAACCTGAATATTTTTATCCTTGCTGAAGCTGAACCGTGCAGGGATTGAAGGCAAAAAAAAGTGCAACAAGAAGTCTGTCTAACATTTCCATGAACACTGTCAGTGCAAGTTCAAACTTCTCATGAACTACTTCAAAGTTCAGTTCTCACAGGTTAAAGTGAATCGTTCTCGTTCTTGTTCACTGTTTCAACTTTGAACTAGCCCAAAGTTCAGTTCATTAAGATAACTTTGGAAAGAAGTGAGAGTGTTGTGTCTTGCAATGAAATTAATTAAACCAAACCTTAAGTTGTAGCATACAAAATAAACATGCATGTGGAACAGATGTGTGGAAAAAGGACTAAAATAACCTTTTTCAGTGTAACAGAAGTTAATTTTTTCTTAAACAGCTTTTCTCAGCTTTCCTCTTTCCTAAATTTAAAGCAAGAAGAAAAATGCTGCAGAATGTAGAAATATTATAGGATATCTGCTCACACTGGACAGATGCTTCCACTCAACATGTCTTTTCAAATCAGAAGTTGATGAAGATGATGGAGTTTTTGAGCACAGGACGACATAATATGACGACACAGAAATGTTAGATTCAATTTTCCGCCAGTATGTAATATTCCTGTAAATAATCCAAATAATAATCCCACAAAAAACGAACGTGTTCAATGTGCGTTCTTTTGAACTCATTTGTGCACAACACTGCACACTGTATTGTGTCTGGATTAAACTCTACACAAGCTCCTGTTATACATACGTAACCTGTAGGAAAGCAGGTAACCTACTAAAAATCAAGCTCCTCTGCTGGTGAGAAACTTTTCACTACTGCACCCTGGTGCTCACCCTTCACCACTCATCACTGTCCGTTCCTATGTAGCGAGTGTGAAAGGGTTTAGGTGACTGGAAGCTAATGGGTGAGTCAAACAGCCTTTAGTCTAAGAGCAACAGACTGGTGACAAATTAAAGGAGAAAATCTGAACCTTTGACCGGCACAGTGAGGTCACGCGATGGCTCTGATCAGCTCTTAGGGGATATATTTGCTGGAATGGTTTTGCCCGCTTGTCCCTTTAGAGGGACGGGTCACTGCCAATCAAAACAAAGTTGTTCTGAGTCATCATCTTTTATCCTAGGATATTTATGAGTCTGCAATTCTAACAAGCTTGAAAGTCTTTGGTTTCATCACCTTTTATTCATCATCTCAACAATCCAGCCAACCCTCTTAGTTGAGCTTTCAAACACACTCACTGGCCACTTTATTAGGTTGGAAATGATAGAAAGACAACAGGAACTCAAATAAGCATTGTGTAACGGCCATTTATATGGTATTTTTATTTTTCACCAAGTATGGTTATTGGTTAATTTAATTTATTCAGTTTATTATTTATGTTACCAATTTATAGGTTATGAAATTACTTTCTGAATAAATTTGGACACTTCCCCTGGGAATGGAAGTTCTTATATCACGTCATGATTGCCTGACAGGTGCTGCTCCTTGGTTTGGTGAGACAATGTCAGGTGGCGTGAGAGTGGAGTGAAGTGATTTTATGACCACTTTCATTTAACCTTCATTTGCCTTTGTTTATTTAAATCAAACCTTACATTTTTGTGGATAACATTTTAGTTTGTATACGTTTAGGTCCGTTTCTCTTTTTGGATTAATGAAGAATAAATCGTTTATATTTTTCTAAACCTTCTTATTATTTGTTTTAATTTTCTTTCTTTCTTTTTTTTAAGAAAGTGAGTGTAAAAAACTCCTGCAGGTAACGCTGCCACAGCCTTTTAAAAGAAAGGAGAAAAGGCCGGTACTTCAGCTTAAAAGCATTAAAAAAACATTTAGCATCTAGAGTCATTGAGGTCACATGATGTCTCATTGTCATCTGTGAATTGTTTACCTGTGTGACCAAAACTGTTGAGATCTGTAGAGCCCTGATTCCCCAACAGGTCCAGGTTGGTCCAGGATGAGTTGGGAGGCTTTTTTTGTGTTTTCACAAGGGAAAAAATGGGGAGGGTGCCAGAATATCCAATCCGACTCTTCCTACTTTTTAAGGACCCTTCCGTTGGGATATCAGTCTTCCCGATCCAACCCAAAAGGTTGGAGCTTGAGACACCGCATTGTGTTGATTGGTCACTTCCTGTCCAACTCAGGACTGAGAACAAAGCGTCAGCAGCACCTTGTATAAATATACATTAGGGTTTTTTTGTTGTTTAAAGCCACATGCCAAGAACAAAGAAGACAAACTGTTTCTGTGTCACACTCTTCTTTGTTATAATTTAAGGAAGGGTGTTTTTAACAACAGTTAAACATTTTTAACGTTGTTATTTACGAAAAGGCAACTTTTCTGTACGAGTCTCTCGGCGCCAGGTTTGTTTCCAGCGCGAAAGCGTAAAACCCCTCCTACCCCTTTGCCGTTAAGTCTGCACCGGAAAAAGCTTTGCTGTAAGGGGTATTCAGCCCTTCCCCTCGCCCCAAAAGAGAATCGAGACACCTCTTCGTCTCTCATGAACGCGCAAAACGGAGGGGAAGGGCTAAGGGGGAGAATTGAGATTGGGCCTAAGTGAATCCACACCAGCTACAGGGGCCTGGGTAGCTACCGGGTTTTTCTTTACAGTGCAGAGTCGAGCCTCTAACTCACAGAGCCTCGCCTCCAAAGCTCCAAACAAGCTACATTTATTACATGTACCGTTATCGCTAAAGGAGGCAGAGGAGTGGCTGAACATCTGACACACCGAGCAAGAGAAAGCAGGAGACGGAGAGAGTAAGCTGACGGTCATGCTAAACACAGAAAAGCCTAACGAGTGTTGTAAACGTAGCAGAAAATGAAGGACTGAAAGATCCTAAAAAATGGTAAAGCAGAAGGAGAGTCTGTTAATTGTTATTTGGTGTGGAAAGAACAAACAGTAGAGAATAACACTTTCGAAGTGCAGCTAGAAGAGCTAACGGTGTGACTGAGCACACGAACAAGGTACACAGGAAGTGACAGAACACGTCTTACTGCAACGACAGCACGTCAGTCACTGTCAAAATGGAGCAAAACCTCTGAGGAAACGTTTCCAACAGCTTGTTGAATCTATGACACCAAAAATTACGGCAGTTCTGAAGGTTAAATGGGGTCCAGCCCAGTACTATCAAGGTGGACCTAAAAAGTAAAAACAACAAAAAGGTGGCCTTTGAGCATAATTTTCTTTATTAGTCTTTCAGGATAGTTCTCTAGTTTTCCTGAATGACTGGTTGTCTTGAGAATATAAGGAACTATTAGATCTATTGCCACTGATTTTCAGTCCAGTTCTTCTGTTTATTTGGGGAATCCCTGATTTTGTTCATACAATACAGGAAAACTTGGTTCTGTGTAGACTAAACACAGGTTCATCCCTTGAGTTGGGACCCATTATATGCTTGTACGATTCATTGGTCTGTTCGAAGTGTTTTAACAAATACACTGATAATTATCATTGATGGTAGATTAGAATTAAAAGCAGCCAAAGAAAAAACTCTGAAAGACCTCGAGAAAACCTGGAGAACGAATACCCAAAATAAATTTAAAAGATTAACAAGAAAAACTGGTTCCTTGGAAACAAAACATAAAGAAATGAAGGATAGATTAAGACTCTACATGTCAGTTCAACCTTTTTATTCATCACTTGCCTGTATACAAAGCAAAACTCAGTCTGTCCTCATGTAAGTCAGAGGAAAAGAGGGAATACATCAGCTTACGTTTTTACGAACTCGACAAAGAAAAAACCTGCATGGTATTGATGTTACATGGTAAATAAATAAGGAGACATGTGAAAATATTTCCACTGTGGCCTTATTCATGTGTTTCCTTTCACAACAATTCCAACAGATAAAATGATGAACTATTAAACATTAAATTGCACCGTTTACTCCTTGGATCGAGCCATTTTTAGGGTAAAATGTCTCATCTCGAGATATCTTTGCTGGCATTCATTGTTCAGGAGGAAACACACGCTTGGATTTTTTAGCACATTAATGTGATTATTTAGTTGAATACAGTAACAGCAAATATCTTCCTGACTGCTTTACTATTATGTCTTGTTGTTTGCCTGGTTAATAATCTCATAAATGAATGTGAGCATTAGCTTTGTGATGCTGGGAGATGCAATGTCATGGCTGCGCGGTCAACTATTTAACGCTAATCAAAACTCCTCAGGCTAACATGTCTTACTCAGTGGGCTCCATTTAATGATGAATATCTTTATCTTCATCAGCAGCACATCCTTTACAAACTGTTAAAAACTATGTCTTCATCAGTACACACGAAAAGTATCCGACCTAATCTCCGTCTTTTATCTCCTTTTTCTTAGAACTTGCTCCACTTTCATACTATATGCATCCCTGAGTGTGTGTGCGGATGTAAGAAGGTGTGATCTGAAGCCGTTTGTAGGTCTGTTTCAAACACTTCTTTGAGCACAAACTTATAAAACAGTAAAAAAAAGAAAAAGAAAAAAAGTGATTATATAATAAACCAGATGTTCCTGCAGTGGTTGCAGTACAGGTATTGTTCTGTTTTAATTATCAACTCTTGTAATTGTTGTGTGATATGAGGATCCACACATACACACACCAACACAATCATCCTGCTGTCTATGATTATATAACACAAATGCATCAAGAAAACAACACACCTACTGCTGTGTCACTCACTTTGAAAGTTGTGTAACAATGAACAGTTTTACACGACAGCACAACTTTTCAATCGCTGGTCAAGAGTCAATATTTTATGAATAAGTCAGATTAATGAGCTTTACGTGTGAACATTTTAAATATTATATCTGCCACAATTAATATTTTTAATTAATTCAATGATTCAAAAGTAGTGTATTGTGTACTTATACATTAGAAGAACTGTCATATGTACAAAAGTTGAGTAATTTTTGGTTTTCAAATACTTTAAAACCAATAAACTGCTTTTAGCTGCAGTTTTCTACATGGTGGTAGTTAAAATATTTTTTGTGTATCTCAACTTAAACATTGTAATAAAATCAAATATGACAAAGAAAGATGAAATTCTCAGGATTTATAGTAGTCTCAATTTCAAAGTTATGTGAACCTGTCTTCCTTCAAACCCATAGGAAACTTTCATCTGATCTTTCAGGATTAGAATTTCAGCACTATCATATTGGGAGGGAAAGTCCATTTAACAACTTTTTGAAATGTAAAGCTTGAAATTAAAATCTGAAAAAATTAAGAAATATATTTAGACTTTCATTCTGTGGTATTCTGTTGGGTTTTTGTTGTTGTCCTGTCCAGCATTATAGCAAGCAGAGTGATGGTCTAGCTGCCATGATGTCCCAAACAAATATTTTGCTTTGTGGAAACAAGGCTCTGCTTGACACTTTATGTAGGGAGGCACTGGTTTTAAAATTTGACCGATATTCTGATATTGTTGTTATGGCCGATAACCGATATTGATTTGTTTTTGTTTTTTTAGTTTAAAATTATCAAATTCTGTACAAAATTAAAGTTAACGATTGCAGCTTTGGCTTCCTGACATTTTTTGTGAACTTCTGGATGGTGGTTTTTCAGATGGCATATCAAGCTTTTCAAATATCTTCTTTCGACACCGTGAAATACGACCACACAGCTGACATTACTTCTCTGCTTCACTTAAACACCCCACAATGCTCTGCTGCATCACTATCACTGTCACATGCCCAGGCAAATGCTGCATGGCTAAGCCCCCCATTCTCCTCCCGACACACATACACAAACAGCTGGAAATAGTTGTTAATATCAGCCCAGTTTACTTATCGAACAAATACCGATATGTTAAAATGTTACTAACATCTGCCGATAACAATATATTGTGCATCCCTAACTCTATGTATTGTTTTCTATTTTGAATTAGTTTTTTGTTGAATTTCCTCACTAATGCGGGACTTGTCAGAAGGGACGAAAGAAAGGAGAATAAAAAGTGGAAAGAGGAGACAAAGATACAAAAGGTAGAAAACAACCACAAACAGAGAATACACACCAGACAATCATCAGGAGCACCTGCAGGAAGAAACTGTGAAAATCATGGACAACATAAAAACAACCACAAAAGCATAATGTATATGTGTGTACATATTAGTACTACATATGAGGGATGAATTATGTTAAGTGTTCGTGCCAAAGCAACCACATCCCCTCCGAGGATGAGAAGTAGTCAGAGAGGCCCCCAAGCATCGGACAACCAGCAGCCTGCGGAGCACAGAACCAGGCAATCCACCGCACGGCGGACCACACAACCACCCAGAGGAAGGCCGCTCTCAGGAACAGGTTTTCAGCAATCACATGCTTGTTTTCCCCGTGTGAAAGTAGTGGAAACTCAGAGGAACAAACCTCTGCACAAAACCAGTTCATGTGAGGTTGTTAGGCCCGCCTAAAATTAGTCTTCATTTTCTAAATGTTTGATGACCTCCATACCCAAGCAAGTATCCCCTTCTTTTAACCTGTGGTTTGTCTGTATGTGTAATCGGAGTCGGCCTACGTTATATTATTTTCTGTTTATGTTTTATCTAAAACAATGTATCATCACCTTAAACATTTTTTTAAAAAAAGGAAAAAAAAGAGGTATTTTTACGCAAAAAGTACTTGATTCATCCAGTTGGCTCAAAATCTCACTCTCAAGACGTTTTTCCAACACCTTAGCCACTATCTCGTCATCGTTACCGGATTTCCTTGTATGGTCACATTCTTCAGGCCACACGTCCCAATATTAGCTTCAACATATCCTGATTTCCATGGCAACCATGTAAAAATCTGATGTTATTACCTCTCAGAGCATGCCTCCTGCTATAACCTTTCGGGTGATTCAATACCTCAATACCAACCTCTTTCAGAAGTAGGCCTACCACTGTTGACTATTGTACCATCTAAAACCTGCCAATGACGTCAGTACAGCATATCGCTAAGTGCAAACCTCTTTGAACCTCAAGAACTCGAAACCTGGCAAGATGGATTCTTTTGTGATTGGGTGAATCATGCTGAAATTCGTCTCCCTCTCAGGGTAAAACAATAAGCTGCCTTGAACCTTTCAGTCAGCTGCTAACCTAAAGTGGACATGAGTAGTGGGTTGCATGGGTCTCATTATTTTACACCACTTGAGGCTTTGGTTTAATAGACTTTACACAACCTCCCTTGGAGACACAAGTGGTTTTTGTTAATCTTTTTTCCTTTTTAGAGGCACTTCTTCCAATAGAAACTTCAAAGCATAAAATCAATCGAGCTCCCCTTTGACATTTGCATTCCTCAGTGGTTTATCTTATTGTGTGAAACTTTGTTTTTCAGAGTCACAGATGTTTTATT
>JAOXYM010000005.1:21280632-21292583 GCA_028567055.1 Leptatherina wallacei
TATCTATCTATCTATCTATCTATCTATCTATCTATCTATCTATCTATCTATCTATCTATCTATCTATCTATCTGCAAGTTAATGAACATTTCATAAGATATGAATGTGAACATGTGGGATTATAGCCAAAGGCTAGTTTCCATTTGTTGTCCCCAAAAGATGTTTAAGGAAATAGGAAAATTATACAAGTCCTGATGACTCATTTAATTGTTTAAACAAACTACCAATTTAATTGTTTTGATCAGAGGACTGGCCTGACAAATTCCAGGAAGTGGTGAAACAATTTACGTCCAAAAACTCTTTGGAGGACACGTACAAAGACTGTAGCGGCATTCCCAAAACCAGGCTAACCATGAAGAGGTAATGCAGTGCACCCATGAGTTCTGCTGCAGGACAAGAAAATCTATGTTGTTTTACTGGACTTAAAAAGTCTGACTATAAAATCTATCTATTTATCATAAAGTAAGTAAATAAACAGGAAATGTTCATGAGAAGGAAAGGTCATGTAAAGGGACTGAAAGCCCCAGAACAGCTGATAGGCCTTGAGGAGAGATATTTTTGCCAACTATGAGCCACATTTGAAGCATGTTAATCCAATTGTCAATGTGCATTGATTTAATTAAATTTGACTATGAATCCTTAAGCTACAGACTAATCCACTGCATAAGATAATGACATGCAATTCAGTTTTTCTTCTAAGATATGGTGGCAGGGAATAATCAGTTTAATGCACTTAGAAAAACCACTGTGTAGTGCAGCATACAGGAAGAGGAATAGCTTTTCTTCATGAGGCCTGTCTGAAATGACACACCTATAATAAATAAAGTATATATTCAAGGACTTTGTATTATCTTGGTCTCAAAAGAAAGCTGAGACATGTGACATTACTACAGAAGTATCAGAATTAAGATGTGCATTGCTGTGTTAGAGTAAATTCACTTGGAACACAGAAGAAAATATAAATGGTGAGCAAACAAAAACCAAATTACTTTCAGTGAAAACCAGAGGATAGCAGCCTAATTCATCTAATGTCTGACGAGGAACTGTGCAAAAGCTAAAAAAAAGTGAACCTGAACAGTTTTACAGATGAAGAGAGGCAACACACAGGTATCTACCAGCTGATGTTGATGATTGACACCTCTAGCAATAGTCAGTCAGCAGAGTGAGGGATAGCACCCTAACTCCCCTTAGAAAGACCATGAAAATCCAGAAAGAAGTGAACCCCAAAATGGTATAGTATGTAATAGGAAGAGCAAACACTTCAATGAGAACACATTAGTGTTGTTTCTGTTTTAGGTGGACAGCAAAAAGTAAGACATGATTGATGCTTGTGATTTTTTTCCAACTCTTTTGCTGCTAGCTCGCTGTTTGTCACACAGTGATGAGACAGACGGTCCCTGCTTTCATATGACACCTTGTTAGTGTAAGAAGCTCTAAAGTGGACAGTGCTGTTCTCATGTTTTTCTCACAGTCCACTTTATCGTTTAGGGTTTTAATTGTTTTGTTTTAGGAATGATTAAAGTCTTTTAGCTGAGTTTCTCCCCGTCCTGTTGGTACGCTACATACGACTTGTGCTTCATAGTATAATTTTCTGCATATCTCATGCTGCTCCCAGTACAGGGAACACTTATGAAGAGGCTAATATAGTCCTTCACACCTGTTGTCAAAAGCCGTCTAGTAATATATCAATAAGAAAACATTTCCGCCAGTCTGCTTGGTTTAGCTAACACTGAATTTGGTTTCATCCTCTGGTCACTGTGTTAGCCAATCTTCAACAGCAGATGTGTTTGTTCTGTCTATGCGGCCAGTCTGTAGTATCCTCGCGCTCTTCCCTGCACGCGCCACTGTGCACGTGCGCGCTATTTGCTCTCCGCTTAACCTCGGCACAAACGTTTTGAGGCGACTCAACACGGTCGCTTTCAAATCTCTCTTCCTCTCTCTCTCTCTCTCTCTCTCTCTCTCTCTTTCTCTCTCGCGCGCGCCTCCACCTCCCTCCTCCTCCTCCTCTTCTTTCTACCTGATTCAGATTCGCTCCGACGCTATGCGTATGACCGCGTCTCTCTCTGCAAGGCGAGCAGCACCGGAGAGACCCGCACGCCGCCGCTGCTGCTGTTTTTAACCGCCGGCCGGCTGAAGAGTCACCGGGCTACAGGAGCTTGGGAGACACCGCCGCTGATTTAACGCCTGGGCGGAGAGAGAGAGGGTGGGGGTGGGGGGGGGGGACAAGCTGGAGGCAAATTGATAAGCGAAGGTAAACAGTGGCTTCTTTTTTTTTTAGGGGGGGGGGGGGGCGGGGGGGGGGGGGGCCGCACGGTAGCGGGGGTTAGGGTCCGGTGGGGGGGTCGCTCGTGAATGTTTTCGCGCTAATATGCGAGAGTTTAACGGACTGTTGATGGTCTCGTGTCCGCCTCCGAGCTCTTTACGGTAAAACGGCGGACACGGACGGAATGAATGATAAGAGGCGCCCAACAGCCTGTTGTTCGTCCGCTTTTGTTTATTAAATAAAATGAAAAAATAAAAAAAAAAGACACATGTGGAATAAATATACACGCGTGCGCTGTTTATACTGTTTTTAGATGTGTGCGGTCAAGTTAGTTGTCTCCGGTGAGGGTGGGGGTGAAGTGAGAGATGCAGACAGGCTTCTTTGAATAACGTGGTCTCATCGTAATCAAGGAAACAAGCACGCGCCGAGCTGTCACACGTATGTAGCCTATATTTTATTTTTGGTATTTTCATCGCCTAAAAAAAAAAAACGCCGGTTCGATGCATGCTGGGTACTCGCGTGCGAGAAGCTCATATCTCATTTGATCCCGTAAAGAATCATGCTGCATGTTTTCTGCTTGTATCGAGCTATATCATCATCCTCATCATCGCCCTTCTGTCTATCTCTCTGTCATGATGAAACTCAAGCGCCTGAAACTAATTCTGTTTTTTTGTTTAAAAACACCCAGTGAACCGTAAAACCTCAAACTCAGGAAGAAGTAAAGAGGAACTGAGAAAGAAGTGTCTGTTATTGAGTCTACAGCACCCCCGTTGAAAGTTTGAAATAGCTGTGGAAGAAATTTACAGTATTAGGTTGTTCCAGAGGAGGAGTTGTCAGCATCTTGTGTTTCTTTCTCTCCTAATCAATAATTCTTCCCTCCATCTTTTCCAGAGTTGAATAGAGAGATCAACACCGGGACAAGTGTGGCCTGAAGCCCTGCCGTCCCGTTCTGATTCGCCATCCTTGCCTCTCCTTGCTTCACTTGGCCAAGTTTTCACCTCATCCACTCCTCTTTTTCCTCCTCTTCCCCTTTACTGTCCTCACTATTTCCCTACATTTTTCTTGCCGTTCTTTCCTCTGCTCTGTCCTTCGATTGGAAACTCATCATGGCATCCAAACTGAACCCTAACGTCCTGTATGTGGCGGGGCCCGGTGAGTTGCTTGGGTCCCCCCAAGCAGACTCTGAAAGGACTCATATCGTGAGTATCTGCTCAGTCCTTGTTTCTTTTTACAGCTACCAACGAATCTAAAAAGCTCTATAAGTACTTAACCCGAAGCCTTAGAATAAAGCAGTGACAAACTGATTTAGAGGTTCAAAACATGTGTTTAATTAATATTTTTGTATCTCAGGAAACTAAGCTCAGGAGAAATCCGACTCATGTGTCTATGTGTTGTTTTTATAGTAACAGCTAAATCATCTCCAGATAGTGCATTATCATGTTGAAATTGCAAAAATTAGGAATAGAATTACAATTATTATCAATAATTGCGGTAAATCAGTGCAAGTTATTTTTTTAAAATGCAGTGTTGTTCAAGAAAATGCTATAGTTGCATTGATTTTTCTGGGTGTTTTTGTTCACCGGTGACATTATTAATTCAGTGGTAGTGTTTTTTTTTTTTTTACGTCCGGACTTAAAGCCATTCATGTGAAAAGGAAAGTACATCTTCTGTTTTTAATAATAAATAGTAATACATTTTATTGGAAGGCACCTTTTAGAACGTTCCAGGGCACCGAACACTACCCATCGTTACATAATTTAGACCTCCACATTTTTTTTTTTTGTCCTCATTATTTCATAAGATTAAGTAAATACAACCTCTGACCAACAACACGTGATATATGCTGGGTAATTTACTTTTTTTACCTCAACCTGGATGGCTGAGAATCTACACTGATACTTCAGCAGTTTGCTGGTCTGGAGCGTTCAGGTGTGCTAACACCATGCCAAGGAGGAAAGACATCAGTCATGATCTTAACCCTAGAACACTAACGTTGTGTACTCTACCCATTGAAAACCAATGTAGCATGGGTGAAATATACCCACCTTTAGTGTTCTAGGGTTAAAGAAGCAAATGTTGTTGCCCATCAAATTGTGAAGGGTTATAAAGTCTGCACCAAACCATTTAAAGCCAGTTTATTTAGGTAACAATCGGCACAGTGCTGTACACTATTCCATGTTAAAGACATTATTGCACATAAACACATGTTTAGATTTACAGATTAACATCTGAGCAAACCTCAAGACATCTGCAACAACGTCATGTGGTCATAGTGGAGAAAATTGGCCATATTGTACAGCACCACATGTTAAAACCAAACAAACCGCATCATGATAAACACCCCAAGCACAGTGGTGGAGATGTGAGGACCTGTGAGGACATGACCTGGACACCTTGCATCCATGTATTTGACCATGAACTCCTCTGTATACCAAAATATTCGGTCAAATGTGGGGCCATCTGTCCGACAGCGAAAACTTGGCTGAAAGTGTGTCATTTAACAGGACAACGATCCCGAACACGGCAGCAGATCTACAACAGAATGGCTGAAAAAAACTAAGCTAATCAATGGTCCAGCCAAAGTCCAGGTCTAAATGGGACTGAATGCAAAGAAAAATGCTTGTAAAACCTCACTAAACTAAAGTAACACTAAAGGACAGCGGGCCAAAGTTCCTCCAAAAAGATCTGAGAGACCACTAACGCCACACAGAAAATGATTTCTTCAAGCTACTACTGCTAACGGTGTACCTCATTTTCACACGCTGCTTCTGCATTTTGGCTTGGTTTTCATTCAGTAAATGAAGACTTATTGCAATATGAAATGTGTATATGTTCATCTGATGTTGTTTTAACTTCATTTTGCCACCAAATTACTATTATTTTTATCATTATGTGCAAATTGGTAATATGTTAGTACAATAGGGGTCGTGCTTACTTGGGAGACCACTACACAGAAATGTTACATCAACACGGTTATGTGGGGGCACATAAGCATGTGATGACATTGTAAGTAAAGAACAGATAAGATAATTATACATGAGGCAGATAATATTGATCCTTTTTAGTCAGAGATATTGGTAAATATGTATGGATAATGAAAGTAGACCTGCTGCTGTTTGTCAGGTCCATGATGAAATGAGTCAACTCAGAAATGTATATTAAGAAGCAAAAAGATGACATATTGCTACCTGTCTCCTTCTTAAACAAAGATAGCTGTCTAGCTAAAAACTATAAATGTAGCTCAACTTTACTAGTTTATGTGTTGGTGCAACTTTTCATCTCACGAACAGCCTTCGACAGTTAAGACGATGTCCTCAGGACAGCGCTCTTGTTGATTTCATTACTGTGCTGTCACTAATCCTGCAGTTCAACCCCTCAGGAGTTCAACACCAACAAGCTTAAATATGTAGTCGTGATATTTCAGCTGTTTGTAAGAAAACTGTAACTCTGCAAAGACTCCAGTGATACACTTCACTTTCTGACAACCATTGTATTTACTCCAAACCTGGTAATGGAAAAGGTTCTACTTGGCAACATTACATAAGATTGCTTTAAATCCACTTTACAGCAGTTTTCCCTGTTTCAAAGTAGTTTTTTTACCAAGAAGTGGAGGAAAAATGTAAAATCAAAGTTTCTGCTTTGGCTATTTTAGTCTTAGTTAAAGTAGTCACCACTTTTTGTCTCTCTATTGGAAAGCTATATACAGTATTTTTGTGTAAAAACAGTTAATTTTGTAGAAAAATATCCCAGAAATGACACTGACCTGTGTAACAAACCGTAATGCTACTCTGGGTACGAGTAGGTAATGCATGTTGGCGTTATGGCCACAAGGCTTATTGCAAAACAGTAAACAGCTTTGTGATGCAGGACGCACAAATGTCCTCGTCCAGTTGTTGTACCAAAAACACCACTATAGGACATTCTAAGTATTGTTTTAAATTACTGTTTGGTGAGGTTTAGGCACCAATGGTACTTAGTTAGGGTTTGGAAAATATCATTATTTGGAAAGACAAGAGCTTAATTTTCATGGTTGTGTGAATAAAGTACACGTAGAAACTTTGGTTGGAAGTCATGACCCTTTTATCCAACCCAATGAAACGAGAAGCTTCTTTCTTTCAGTGCTGTTGGCGTATAGTTTTCCCATATTATTGCAGTGTCAGGATATCAGGTTATATTTTCTATAAACCAGGCTGAGCTGATGATTCGGCAAAGTTCTGGCAACAGATAACAAAATCCTGACACCAATGATACCCCTTGTTTTTACCACTATGAATGCAGAGGTAAGATGCTCCTTATTGTTTAATAATCAAGGTCATCTAGCCACCCAAATGGCCCCTAAAGCCTCATTTAAAGGGTTAGATAGATAACTAGCGCTTCTTGATCCCTAAAAGAAAAAGGTACACCTAATCCTTTCTAAATGGCGGTCGGTGGTACGGCCAAGAGGAACAGTTGAGTCTGTTTTTCAGTGATTTACCCCCTTCTTTCCCTCTCCTTCCAGACTGGAGAAGCAGGAGAAGAGTCGTCAGACAGTGAGGGAGAACAAGAAGAGACTTCACACAAGCTGATCCGGAAGGTGTCAACCTCAGGACAGATCAGGGCTAAGGTAGGATAACATGGAGCGAAAGTGAACATGTGTTTGTGGTCGGCAGCAACTAAATGGAGAGAAAGCCCAATGTCAGGCGACCCCAAGAGGATTGAACTCTTGGAACATATTTGAGATATTGTTCTCATTTAGAGCTTTTCTGTACTAACATTAGTGAACCATAAAATTTTCAGTTTCTCAGTTGGAAAAAGTCAGTAGAAAGTCTCAGAATTGTTCATTATGGCCGGGCTGGGAGCCCCAATTGTATGCCGAGTTGCTCAGATACTTGACAGCTGATATAAAAATGAATCGTGTTGCTTAAGAATGCACATGCTCATGTGGATTTGACACCATTTAAAGGACACTTTATTGGAGAAGTTCCAGTTTTCAGCCTCTAACTTGTTGACTGTGGGAATCTTTCACTTTCACTCTTCTGTCTGCTCCTCTCTCTGGTGTAAGTTTTCAATCAGACTTCAGATCTAATCTTGACCCCCATGTCTGAGTGTGCCAAAGGCCAGCTGATGCCTGATCCACTTCCTGCTTGCGTCATTTTCCCCTCCCTTACCGCTACTGTGATATCTTGTCTTTAAATCTCTGATCTAGAGGAAGTGATTTCACTGTAACGATTTTCTTTCTTATTGGTCTTCTGGTACTGAATTATTGGCCTCTGGACTCTGGTATTGATCACTTAATATTAGCCTTGTACTGGTACATGGATATGGACTCAAAACTATGAGTCATTTGGTCTTAATAAGGTCACACCCACCATAAGTGTTCAGTTTTTAATGAAAGGTAGGACTTTGTATGGGGGCATTTCTAATTTAGAGGAATGACATTTCGTTAATCTTAATTTTGATTAATCTTTTTTAAGGAAATTGTCCCGAAAAAAAAAAAAGAAAATGGATCAGATGATCAAAAAACCAAAAACAATTCTTAAGACAATCCAACTACACTCATTGACAAAATTGTATAGAATTAATTCTGATTTCACCCCCAAGGCTAAGTTTCTTTCTTTGTTTATTAGAATGAAATGATTCTTGATTTTTCTTTTTTGCAGATATTAAAAGAGCAGAAAAATAATGAAAATACAAAAATCCCTTGAATGTCGCCATTAATGATGGGCTTTCAGGTGAGGGTTCAATGTGAGGTGCACAGCACAGCATGGAACCCCCGTCTCCATGGGGACGAAGTCCCATAACGCCACATGGTTTAGCTCACTGGGAGATGATGGTATTGGATATTGGTCTGGTATTGATCAGCTGATCTAATTGGATGCTGACACAGTGCGTCGTGTGTATGTGAAAAGTACAGTTGGTTGCCATGGTTACAAGGTCACAGTTATGGATACCAGATATGACCTGACAGTGTCCTCTTTTCAGTTTTTCTGTTTCTAAACTGCATGACTTGATGTAAAAACAAGGCTATGTTGTTTTTTTGCTTTTATAAAAAAAAAATTTAATCGTAAATTATTGTTGAAAATGATTGTATATAATTGTAGAAACAAAAAGCCTTTTAATGTGAAAGGAATGAACGTGGACAAAAGAGGATGATACATTTTTAAGTTATTTTGTAAGTACTTTCAGACATTTGACATGTAAAAGTGTCTACAGTTTTATATACACAAGATTTACTCGTGGGACAAACCATTCGGGACAAATTTAGACCATTTAAATCCGTCTTTAACAGGAAGGTCATAAGTCATCACTGAAAACAACAACATTCAGACTGCGGTTTTAGTACCAAAACGCCTCAGGCAGCTAATTTCTTATGGGCTGCAAGAAGCTGCTGCCAGTGGTGGCTGCAGATCTTGGATTTACCTGATTCTGTGTGTGTGTGTGTGCGTGCGCACGCGTTGATGAGATTGTATGTACCTCCAGTCATGTGACGTAGCTTAATCTAGTCATCAACCTCAGGATTATGCTTGAGTGACAACAATGGCTTGAGCGGATTAATACATTTGTGTGTCCGTTTGATTTGTGTATGTATGCATACAGCAGGTGTGTGCATTTGTGTGTTTTAGGTGAATTGACCGTACGCTCTACACGTTTTACTCTGTGTGTGTGTGTGTGTGTGTGTGTGTGTGTGCGTGTGTGTGGGTATTGTCTACTGCTAAGCAGCCTTAGAGCTCTGCTTCCTCTTTCCGCTCTGTCATTTGCCTTGGCTCACTTTATCCCCCCCGTCAGTTATCGTACTTGTTAGAAATTGCAGTCTGTTAACACACTCTCTAAGGAGGTGCTGCTTCTTATCAACTGTGACATGACATTATGCAGCATTAGATTAATCTGGTCCCTCAGATGTTAAGTAATTGTACAGATGCCGTGATAGCTCTCATAACATGTCTTTCACTGTGTCGTGTAACTGGATACATTTGAGCTGAAAGAGGAGCTTTTTTGGTTTGATGGCGTTCTTAGAGGAAATTTTTTCTCTTTTTTTTTTTCTACTCACTGAACATTTAGTGAAATAGTTTGTCAAGAGTGTAAATAAAATGATGTTTTTAATGTGAGGCATGCACAGTCTGCTCCATAATCAAAATGAATGTGACTTGGGAGATTTGCTAATTGGTTGCCTCAACGCTCAGATTCTACTCACCAGATTGGATTTTAAGACTGATGGAGATTGATTTCCATCACGTGTCTGGGTGGGAATCCCTTTCAGTTTTTGACTGACCTGTTTATAAAAGAAATTTAAAAGATGCTGGAAGTCAAACGACCTTTAATGTTTTTGTTCTGATGTGAAAGAAATGTTTTTTTTTTAAGTTGACAGAGTGGTCTCAGCAGTAAGAGTTGCACCTTGTAAACCACACAGCTCTCCAGTTTAGGGTTCTGTAGTACGTTGTCTCCAGTCTCACCCTCACATTTCCTGTCTGATTCTTGTTTTTACTCTGGTGGCCTTTAGGTGCAAAACACAGCAATCATTGAACAAAGCAGCAAACCCAACAACATGTAACGTGCCAGAAAACGACAAAACAGAAAATATAACATTTCAGATGTTTTGACAATTCAGAAAACAAAAAAGAAAAGGAAAAAAAGCAACAAACAAGAAAAAACTAAATATAGGGCAAATCAACATTTCATGAAAGACTCACGCAGCCAACATGAAAACAATCTGCAAGAGAAAAATATGCAACAATACCACAAATATAGTAAAACAGAAACCGCAACATTTCAGAAAACAACGAGAACCAGAACCAGGGGCCCGTTGCACAAAACCAAGAAAAGGAAATGATCTGCGATATGTTGGTGTTCTTGGCTCAAGTGGAAAGTGTGATGTGCTATTACACAAGTTAGTATGGAGATTTAGCCTGCTCCAGACCAGTCTAGGTTCCAGGATCTATTTAATCTCACCACAAGTGGAAACCAATATTTACTCCACTCCCAGCTACACATAGTAATGACATTCAACTAGACCCTCGGCCATTTTTTCAACACTTGTGTTGTGATCAATAATTACAATCTTTCCGATAAATGATTTTGGATGATTTTGCAATCGTTGAATAAGCAACACTTTCTCATAGACTGTATATATAATTCCCATCCAATATAAATATAAATAAACATCAAATAGTAACATGATGTTCCTTTATTGAATGAGGATATATTAAACCATGAGCTTTGTTCCTGAACATTAATGCTGTGAGAAGATTTACTATTCAACCCTCAAGGGCACCTGATTGATTATTTTGATGTGCAGCCCAGTGCACCAACGACATTGAGGAAACCTGTAACACAAAGCAATGAGTGTCCTGTGATGCCTAATAAGATTTGTAATTTGTAATTTCTCTTACCTGCAATCCTGTAAAAATCCTTTTTGATACAGTAGAGGAGGAAACATGGAGTCATACATCATTTCACTCTCATCTGCAGACAGTTTCAACGGATTCATGATCAGAATTAGCTATATTTTCAGAGATGTTAATTAACAATGTGGATTGTAATTGTAATTGTTTCAGGGTAGTAGTGAGCACTACTTACGCATTCAGGCTAGGGGTGTAAGGAAATATCGATTTACCGAAATATCGCGATATTTTGCGTGACGATATTGTATCGATATTTAAAACCACAATATCTTCTTTTTTTTAAAATTGGGATTTTTTTATCCTTTTTTTTTTTTTTAAATCAACAATTTGTTATATATACAAACAGTACACAGTGGTGGAATCAATCATTAACACCACAATATCAAATTTTTATGAAAAGGAATTTCAAAAACTTTTTTAAAAGAATTAATTTTTTTTCTCCCCAAAATCAACAACTTGGTGTCAATGCAAACATTCATCTCTGTGTTGCATGTAAACTTGACTTTTTGTTAAAGTTTACTTGAAGAATCCGAAGCACTTTCATTTTAGATTTATATAGATGTAGAATGTTAAAAGGAAAACAGTAGAAGTGTTTTGGTTTGTTATTTTGCTGAAGGTTTGATAAATACTTTAATCAAAAAGGGAAATATTCTACATGTATGACCATTGTTCATATATGTGTCATATATCAATTGGTGGTATGTTTGATGCTACAGGGATACTTTAGACCTTTACTGATGAGGCTGATTTAAATGTCTTTATTCATCATAAAGAGCAAGTGTTTTTATTTCTTCTGTAGTGAAACGTAGATCGTCTGTTTTCATTCAGTAAGTTGATGTCAAACATGTTACAGGTTGGACTTTTTACTGTTGTAACAGTTTTCTTACAATTAAATTCTGGTAAAGAAAAATTGCAATATATCGTCTTACCCATAGTATTGCAATATATCGGGATACATCGTATCGTTGCCCCAGTATTGCGATATGTATCGTATTGCCAGATTCTTGCCAATAAACACCCCTAATTAAGGCCACCTGCAATTCTTTGCCACACTTTCTCTCTTTGTTCTGTAACCGTGGCAGTTTTCCATCTTTTTTATTTGGTCCTTGACTTCTTTGTACGCTTCTAGGAGGATTTCCTACTCCAAAAGAGAGAAGAATGTCCCTCCTCGTTGTCATGGAAGATCAGTGATTCTGTGATAGATCGCTAGGGTCTATTTGAGGAAGCCACAAGCGCGCTCTTATCCAGGATTTGCTTCACCTGGCTTAATGAATCCGTGTCTGCTTATCCCAGTTAAGCCTGGACACTTT
>JAOXYM010000005.1:21303191-21320409 GCA_028567055.1 Leptatherina wallacei
GTGTGTGGTTCTCCAGGTATAATAACGTGTGTGTGTGTGTGTGTGTGTGTGTGTGTGTGTGTGTGTGTGTGTGTGTGGTCACTAATAGGCAAGCGTTTTTCAGCATATTGACAGGTGTGCATTTTAACGTTTGTGTGTTTAGAGCTGCTAGTCTGCTAACGTGTTCAGTTTAGTCTGTTTGTGTATCACTTCCTTGTCTCTCCCTCTCAGCTATCTGCTCACTGACAGACTAAAGGCACAAAACATGAGTCTGAGTGTGTTTCTCTCCGACTTCTGAACTGATGTATTTTTCATTATGTCAGTCAGAGATCACAGTAACTTGCCGAACTCAACAAACTCGAATAAGTCAAATACAAAAGAAATGTTCTGCAGATTATTTGCTTACATGCTTTATTTCATCCACACTGAAGATTTAAAGGTTGGTTTAAAGCTTGACACCATGCACCAGTGGTTCCCAACCTAGGGTCCCTGACCCCCAAGGGGGTCCCCCCAAAGAGCACAGGGATTCTGCGATGTTTTGACTGAGGTGTATCCTCTTTATTCTATCATTTGGATGTTTTGTTCACACAGAATCCCTCCTTTGGGAGCCTGAAAACACGAACTTTTGAAACCAGGTCCCAAAGTGAATAAATGGGGATCCTCAAAATCTGCTAAACAACAATATTGTAAAACATATATTATTAGTCACAAGTAAAAAAGCCACTTAGTAGGCCATACTTTGTGCATCCAATCAATTTCCGTCCATGTCCTGTGGTTTTATTGAGGTCAGTGAGCTGGTGCAGCATGTCTGTCCTGGTAACCTTCATTTTTTCTGCTGCACCATTTCATTAATGAAACATCTGAGAAACGCCACAATGCAGATGATTCATCTCTATTAAAAAGAAGGGGAAAAAGTAAGGCTATATGTTGATAGATACCTAAACTTTGGTGTTATCAAAGGACAGGACTCAGTGAGTCTGTATCATTTGTGGCAAGAAGGTAGCTAATGAAAGCATAAAGCTAAGCATGGTTTCAGTACGGAGCGGGTGGAGGGGTTGAGGATTTCCACAGCTTTTTGGGATTTGCATGAAGGGGGTCCTCGAGGAAAGTAAGCTGGGAACCACTGCACTAGGTGAATATACTGTACATTGTGTCCTTTTGTAAAAGCAAATTAGATAACCACATGAGCACATTGTCAATGCAAAAGCATGTCAGAAGAAAGCATCCAGTTTCCACATCCAATGTAACCTAACGTTTCACGTTAACATCTACGTAAATCAGTATTCTGGATGGTAGTGATTAATGCTAGTCAAGATGTTGGCTTTGACAGGGCAGTATATGGACTTCTTAATTTCTGTCTCGTAAAAAAAAAAAAAAAAGGGCAACTTGTGTTTATTGTTTTGGATAAATGGCACCTAAATCATAAGAAGTGTTCCTCAAAATATATTTTCCTGCAACTTTGTTTGGCAGGTTTTTGTCACAAGTGAGAAAAGTAAAAAGTCAATTCTCACAGATCCAAACTCCCTCAATCAATGTTTCATGAACTAAAACCAACACGTCTTGTTGACTAAAGCTAAAACTATGTGGTAACGTTGGTTTTTATTGTCTGTGAGATAAGTGAGCAGGGTCAATTAGTTGCAAACCTGATCAGAGCATAAGGAAGCATCGAGTATGTTAAAGCAACAAACTTAAAGTCACCACATTTTTTTTTATTTGTGGGGGGGGGTTAGTGGTGGAACATAATGAAACATGAATGTTTCAATAATCAGTGTTTTCTGTCTTTCAGTAGATGCACAAGCCCTGGAAAGAGACAGAAAATAAATAATGTCATTTTGTGTCCTTTACTTTGCATGAATGTTCGAAAATGCTCGGGGGACTGCTAGATTAGAACATCTATTGAAAGTACCGTGTTCATTTTACAAACGTACGTACCTATTTGAAGCTGCATTATGACTTTCTGCTGCACATGCTGCGCACGTCCGGCTCTTCAGAAAAACTTAGCATGTTTCTATTAATGAGACATAGAGGCCACAACATTTCCTCTGATGCACTGCGGCTGTCACTGGTGCACTTTGTCTCATAATGGCCTTTTAAAACCAAACAACATGCAGACAGGACACCTTCATACTCTAATTTGTGTTTTTTCTTTTAATAGCTTCCCCATCTTTGTTTGCTTTACTCTCATCCTTTGTCCTTTTTTTGTTTTAACACCCTGTTGCATGTCTAGTTGTTTTAGACCCGGCTATCTCTTCATCTATCTGTCTTTCTCTCTCTCTCTCTCTGTGGCCAAAAATAGACTCTCTGGGTTTTTTTGTCAGCCTTTCTTGAACCCTCTTCAACAGGAAGCAAGACTAAGTCACCACAACCCACACTCACAGAAATACACACAGGAGCATGCTGCTTTTGCAACTCGGCTGTCCCGAGGAATCAGATTATCTGATTTAGTCGATTCTTTTTAGCTGCAGCTTGCGTTGCGAAACATGCTTCTGTGGGAGTGAGTGCATGTGTGCACATGTGTGCAACGGTGAGGGTGCTCATGCGATAACACACACCCTGACTTGAAGCGCCAAATGGAGAGCAACCAGCATGAAAACACTCATTTGCTAATGATAGTTGTGTTTACGTGCTGGAGTGATGCAAAGACGGATACTCGGCTCAGTTCACTCCGCACCTCCCCCGGAGCAGTTATATTAATTAGAATAATTAGAATAATCGCAATTCCTGACACTTGTCAAAGTGCATCTTTTCATGGTTACAGTGCGGTGCACATGACCCTCGGCCAAACAGTTTTTTGTGTTTCCTCTTGCTTCTATGTTGAGCTGAAGGCTGTGCGGCATTTACATTCAGGGTTCTCATTCCGCTCATAAATATCACATGTTTATAGTTATAAATACATTCAATATAATGAAGAGATAATTAATCTTGTTTGTGGCTCTGAATATTGTTTATACAGTTGCCGAGTTGATGGCAGGATGTGTATCTTGTGTTTTTCCATTACATGGTACCATACAGTGCAGGTTTACCATTGTTGGTAGTACTATGAAACCAAAACTATCCTCTTACTTTTTTTTGGTACCACAGCCGTGGCACCAAGTGAGCCGAGCCAATGCTATTCGGCAACTTTCAAAAACGGACTGGTTAAAGAATCATCGTGTGTGGGTGTTAAAAACTCTCCAGCTTCACGCACACCAATACGTTTACTTCTTCCATGAAATCGCTTGAAAATCTGGTGAAAATTTAGCTACAAAAATTGCCGTTGTTTGTGTGTACGGATTGTGTACTGCGATTAAGATTAAAATCAGCGCTACGTAACTTTCTGACCTTGAAAAATTTTGAACGCGAGTCATTGCTGATTCATCCCAAAAAACGCAAGAGGACATTATCAGACGAAGAGAGGAAAAGAAAGAGAGAAAGGGACAGAGCAAGGGGGAACAAGAGTCAACATCAGACTGACTTTTACTTGCCAGAGGGGACTCAGAGTACAGGTAGGATGCAAGATGGGTGCCGGATTAGCCATCGTTAGGGGGCACCTCAGTGAGAAAATCTCCCAGAGTTCAGAAGTGCGTCTTTAATGCAAACATGAACATGTTTACCTGTATAGTCATATGGTACCATGTACCATACATGGTATGGTTACCATCCTGTTACCATGTAACAGGAAAGCACCAGTAACAACATGTTGGATGACCACTGGGAGAAGTAGTACTAGAGCTGTTAGGCTCATTTAAGCTCCGTTTATGTATATAAATGGGTTCATCCGTCTCAAAAGTTCCTCTAAGAGCTAGCTGGCAGTTGCAGATCTGGATTGCTTTTCTTTACAACTGTGGGGTCTTCCTTTGCTTCATCTTTCGACATTCCTGCATGGTAAGCGTATGGCATTGTTGGCTTGCTGTGTTGCAGCTGCATGTGTGTATTCACACCAACAGTCTTTTTGGTCCAGCGCCTTCTCAGTGCATTTCAAGCTGCAGCCACTGTGCATTGTTGTATCATAGAATGGAGCTAAAATGAAAATGATGTGCCACAACCGAACCACAACTTCATAAAAAATTATCACCGTTGACTTGATCTCACCGGTCTTGTGGTCCTTGTGCTTTACGGGAAAGCAGTGCCTCCTTTTTTGCCGCTATAGCATGCTCAACCTGACCAGTTCATGATAAAAATTTGATATCTGTTTGTGACCTAAAAGCTGCTGCACAGTGGGCTTTTAAAAGATCATGGTGAAGTTCTGTAGAAAATAGAAGAAGGAAACCATTCAGTCAATCAAAGAGGTGAAGCTACACAGGAAGGAAATGTTGGTGGGAACAGAAAGTAGAACGCATTTAGCTTGAAAAACATTTTATGATTTAAAGTGACGCTAACCAGGAAGTCAAGTCAGAGGTCAATGTGCAAAAAACCAGTCGGCAGATATGCATCTTACTGGAAATGGTCTGAATGAAATCGGGAAGAAGAAAGAGAATGACAGCTCATTTAGTTACGATGACTGTACGGGAAGGATGTGGCTTCCCTTCTAATATCGGCACCTCTTTTTTTTTTTTAATGCAGGTTTTTGTGATGTTTGAGATGAAGATAATTATCATTACGAAAGTGAACTACAAAGCGGAATAGATCCATTATAGATTTATTAAATGAATGCAACAATATTTAGCAAAAAGCTGAGAGAACATGTGAGGAAGAGGAAATACATGTCTTCCTCTGCAAATTTCTGTTGTGAGTCTATTGGGGATGGCTATCTCCCTGATCTCTTTCATTTCTTTCTTCTCCTCTGTCACTTATGTAACCTCCCTTGGTTTTTACCCCGTTGTGGTACTAAATGACTCATTTGCCCAAAAGTACAGAAAAAAACAAACTTACAGGATGTATTATGACTTTGATGAGACTTTGAAGAAGTAAAAACGCAACCTTTCGGGATTCCTGTTCAGCTGATTAAAGCAGAAGTTTGGGCAATCCCAACAGAAAGGCCACATGCATGTTCAGCTCTCAAATATATAAGATGGTTATTGTTCGAACTTTTCATGAAGATGCTTTTGTTGTTGGCTCAATGTTCGCTTGTGGCTTTGGAAATGCTCGTTGCAACCTCATTGCTTCTCAATCACAAGCAGCAGCTATATTTTTTATTCATTACATTACACAGTCATTACATTACATTAATGACATTAAATTACAGAGATAGCATTTATGCTCCCCTACACGTTCAAGGCTGATAATCACGAAGCTGAAAGTTTAATAAAAGTAAACATGTTACTCTAAGCTAATTGGTCAGACAATAACATGTTTTTCAAACTAAAACATTGGAATTTGGCTCTGATGGTGACCATAAGCTTCTTATCAGAAGCAAAACTGGGCACATGGCTAATTAATCTATCAGTTCACAAATATACTCTTACCCTTTTTGAAGTGGCTGTTTCTCTGTAGTAGATTTAACTAAGGTGTGGACAGATGAATTTGTATTGTAAATATGTTTTAGCACATTTCTATCTCAATTTTTTTAGGATGAGATGTTATCTTCTTTCTGTTTGGCTGCTGTGTTAGCACATACAGGAAAAGTCTGTCTCCATCTTTCTCGCTCAAGGACGTGTTTTTCCTTCTTCTTTTTTCTGCTGCTTCATACTTGATCTAAAATATTTATTCCTCTTTTGTTCCCCTTCTTTATAATAATAATAACTCTAACTTGTCCTTTTTGAGGTCTCCAGTTTAGAGCTGGCAGGACTGAATAAAAATGTCAACGCTGTGTTTAGGGACCGTTTGTTTGTCGTGAAGCTGAACTGGCTTCATCGGCAGGTGCCTCACTTGTATTTACACCCCTTTAGTAAACAGAGTAGAAATGAGAAGTAGTACAGTTTATCTTAAGGGTGATAAGCTGAAAAGGTTTGCATTAGCAGTGAAGAGTTCAGCTTTCTGTGGATAAATGGATCCCTTGCTGCTTTATCAGAGACAAAAGTTATTACCTGCCATAGTTATTGACCGTATATATCGGTGGGAAATCACTTCTCTCTGTTGACTAGTGAGGTCATTTCTATAAATGATAACGACTGAGAGAAGTGACTTTACAGTACACATTACTTATTAACCACAGAGAACAGGGTTGTTCATTTAAGCAACTTAAGCAACAAAAATACAATTATTTCAATAAGGATGCTGCAGGACTTGTTCCTTGCTCCTGAAATGCAGTGAGCCATTATTGTCACATAAGCAAAGGGTGGTGTCGTACAGTCGGCATGTGTGATATGATTGCAGTTTGACCTGGAATTTTGTGGTTAATTCCTGAAAGCCGTCTATGGAAGCAATGAAAATGTGCAGCAAATCTTTGCTGAAAAATTTTTCCATCTTGTAGGAGAAGCCTCTTGTTAGTGAGCTACTGTAGCTGATGGTGCCAAAAAGCAGGCAGGCTGGCAACTTTGAACTTTTAATAAAAAGCCAAATCTTTTTCCATTATGTAATTTACTTTGTATAATCCAAAGTAATAAAAAAATGATCCTCTCAGACTATTTGGTGTGATGATAGTGGTATGATAGCTTTGCTTGCTAGCTTAGCAGACTTAGCATTAGCTTATTTTACTTAAATATCATCATGGCATGCAGTAGGTGGAGCTGATTCTTGTGTTCCTTCTTTTTGATAACATTTTTCAAAGGTGCAGCAATCTGTAATTTATGAATTATATATTTACTCTACATTTAATTCAATTCAGCTCAGTTCAGCTTTATTTGTATAGTGGCAATTCACAACAAACAAAGTCATCTCAAGGCACTTTACAGATCTGATCCAATTCAAACAAATTCAAATCTTTTAACTTTGAGAAAAATGAGCCCGTAGATCTGCAAAGATGAGCTTTTATTTTAAGGGTTTTGTTCCCATTGTAAAATAAATAGCTTCTACTGCCTGGCATGATGCAAGTTTAAAGGTGAAAGATCTGGATGCAGACAACAAGTACACACTTGTTCATGCACTCTAAACACAAGGAGCTTATATTGTGTAGCAGGAAATACTGTACTGGAATGTAAAAGATGGCATTAATAAATGATTGTTACATACAAGTGTTGATGCTCTGAGGCATCATGTTCAGTCCCACTGGGCGGGCGCATCCACTTGTAGCATTTGTAACATTGAACACTTACTATTTACATTTGGCTTTCTTGCTTCCTGCTGGCATCTGTCAGCAGCACTACCTTAATTTAATTTGAGCACACTCTGCAGACACACACTCTCATTTAGTGAAGATGGTGCTCTGCTGTGTTGATCCAGCTCCACGTTGCGAGTCGAACTGATGAGACTGGCAGATTCTATCTCACAGACTCTGCTCAGCCAAGCTCTCGCATGCAGCATTTGGTTGATACTCCCCGCACATTTGCTCTAATTGCTGATGCCTTCTATTTTTTCATGAAAGTGTCCTTTTAACCTCGGTCAGCAGTGCTTTGACCAGGCATTCAGCTCATTCAGCCTGCTGAGGCTTCCCAGACTTCCTTCTCTCGTAACTCAGGCCAAGGACACAACTGGCACAAAAAGTAGGTGGGGACAAGACGATACATAATCATATTAGGATAGGAGCACTTACCCAGCCTGAACTCGCACAAATGGCCAAGTTCTCTCCATTTTCATTACTATCCCACTCCCTGACTCTGCTTTTTATGTCTTGCAGCCGGTGCCACTCTCTTTCCTTAGTCATCAAGCTTGTTCCTGAGCCAAACAATGAATCATATTAGAGTTAGATGTATCGGCACATTATCAGAAAGATACCACATACCCCCAATTCTTTTTTTATTTTAGAGTCTTGGGAATGAAACAAGCTGGCCTCATATTTGTGCAAACACTCTCAAATTACATGCAATATCCTCTTAATGCACACACACTTAATGCATGCATACTAAACTCTTAAACTGACACAGAGGGTTTTATAACCAAGACAGAAACTGGCGTTTGCGAGAAAAAAAGCCACATCCTTTGATTCACAGAACGGGGTCGAGGGAGCTCACTGTTGTCTAAACAAAAGGCTTATTGAATATCACTGCGAACAATGCTAACAAAAGAGAAGAATGAGTGGACACAGAGGGAGAGAAAGACGAGAGGAGCAGAGGAGATGGGGAAGTGCATGTGTGAAACGATAAGTGTGTTATTTGTAATAGGCGAAATGGTAGGAGCCCTGCTCAGTCCAGTCTTTGTGTGCGCAACAGAGATTAGATAAAGAAAATGGTTAAACAGGCATACAAGTGTCATGACCCAACATAAACCTTACATGTGCATCGACCTGATTGTGTGACTAAACCTCCTTTAAAAACACAAGCTTACAGAAAACAAACTCTTATGAAATGTGTGTAAGATGGAGTAGAAGCTATGGATCCGGATCGAGCATGGCCTCCTGAGTGAGTTTAGCACGGAAGTCTGTATGCAAATAAGTGTGCGGGCATGTAAATGTCAACACGATTTATCCCCGAGTACAGTGTATAAATAGCAGCAGAACAAACAATATGGAGTGTCCATTAACACCTCTGTGTACAGCATCATCACATTAAACAGGCACATAATCAAACGGTAATGTTCCACGAGCATGTTTGCTTTCTCTCATTACTGATAGTCGTACTATTCGAGTGTCTTTGACTTCTCAACACAGTTTCAAAATTAAAAACAACAAAAACTGAAAAATGATTTACAATACTCTGGAAAAAGTCTTTATATTTTGCTTGTAGTCTCATAAAGCAGTACAGTTCTTTAGGGTTTCTAAGGGTCTTTGGAAATGTTTCATAATGTTTTTCCACTTCATTTAGATTAAGAAGATCATTTCTTCACATTTCTGAAGTCAGATACAGGAAAAATGCCAAAGATAAAATAGTCTGACAGTATTTTAGCTCCAATGAGGTGATTCCCAAAGGGCTGTCAGCCAAATATTTTGGCAAGAAGAAAGTGACCAAGTGGAGGACAAAAGAAGAAATGCAGGCCAAGTTGAGTTTGGTGGGTGTTCCTAACTTCTAGGCCACAGTTTTAGTTGTTTCCCTGTTCAGATGAAGCAGATCTCTTCAACACCTTGTTGTCAGATTCTGCACAAACCTGTTAATGAATCATTCATTTGGGGCTGGTGAGTGCAACCTTAGTAACATCTCAAACCTGCAGGGACCCTTGAGGACTGTAGGTTTTCCCGTAGTAGAGAGATTTCATACTTTCAACGCATGTTTTATGTTTTAAACCCTCAATTCTCTGCGAGAACTTTGTTCTTGTTCTCAAGGTCACGAGAATAAAATGACATCATTTTGTTCTTTTGGACCTGGTTTGGGACGTCTTGTGGCTCGTTCTCGCACATCAGCCGAGCAGAACTTTCTCCTCGTGGGGCTCCGAGAAGTATTGTGTGATTGGTCGGACATTCGACGTGGGCATGGTTAATGCAGAACAGCGTGAAGCAGAAAGTTCTCGCTTCTCGTGGAGTATGGAACAAACTTAATGGGTCATAATCCAGAGCTTGTCAATGAGCTGTTGGGTCTATTTCATTTGAATCAGGTGTGATGGAGCAGTGGCGCATCTAAGACCTGCAGGACGGTGGCAGCTGAGGACTGGAGTTTGAGATCTCTGCTCTTGTATCTTTAAAAGTACAAATGTTTTGGCAGCATTCTGCTGGTAGAGTAACCTTTACAGCTGTTTGAACTTATTAAAGGCATTGTCCATTTTCACTGTGACCCATAGAGGATCTCAAAAATGGGAAATTTCAGGTTAGTTAACAAGCAATGGAGACATTGACTGTGGCAACACATGGATGCTTTTATAGGAGGAAAAAACATGGAACATGGAGGTGTTTGAATTTAGAAAAGCATTAAAATATGTGTTTCTGACTCGTTTTGATGGCTCACTGACTTTTATTAAGTATTTTCCGGGACCGTCGCTGCTCTGCAGCATCCTGACGCTGAGAAGCTGCGTCACTTTACAGCAGCACCGTGCTTTACAGCACCACGTCACACGCTAGCAACTTGATTTTAAAATACCGGCCGTGTTGAACATGAACCGTGGCTGATTCAGCAAAGAAACACAAGAAGACATCATCGGAGGAGGCGAGGAAAAGAAAGAGCAAGACTTGGATCCCCATTGCAAGGGGAATGTCAGGACATTTCTGCCTCTAATGCTTCACTTTTGACTGCTATAAAAGAATCCTCTACTTTCTAAATTTTTATTTACATCATGTGATAAACAAAAAGGCTTTAAAACAACTTGGTGATGATTTGATACCAATCCAACAAAACAGATTTAGCAGATTTGCTGAATTATAATCTCATGTTTGCATTAAAGCAACATAATGAAAATATCATTTTGTCATGATCTTATAATAAACGTGTAAAATTATTAACTTCCTTTAAAGTTAACATGATGCATTTTGAAGATCATTTATTTTTGTAAACAGTTTTATTTTCATTTTTTATTAAGAAAAAATTCAGAATTACAATACAACAGAGGTGCATAACATTTGATTTGAGTTTTTTTTTCCAGTTTGTGCATGCATGGTTCTGCAGCATGTCTGCAGACAAATGAGTAAACATGTGCACATGATAAGATCATGATAAAATCCCCACTCTGTGTGTGCAGCAGAGAGTTGCTGTGGCTGAAGCGCAGGATTCCCTTTCAGTCTGATGAACAGACGCGGGAATCAGAGACACAGATGGAGCGCTGAGTCTTCTGCATCTGTGAAAAACCACACACACACACACACACACACGCAAAGGCACACGCCCATGTTTGTCATGCTTTCTGCACCACCACTAACCACTCAGCAGCTCTTTGTAGAAAGTCTATTTTTGTCATAGCATGTCTATGTTTGAGAAATGGAGCTTATTCTAGGAAACTGTGTTACTGTATATGGTAAATCCCCAAATTTCCTCTTACTTTGTTTATGCATCAAGTTCCTTTTTCTTCCTACTTCCTCTCTTGTGGTGTTTTGTTATTTGTTCGGTTTCTTTTTTCTTCTCCTTTCTGCTTTCTGTCTCTTTTACGACTGTATTGTTTTCTCTTTCCTTCTATGGTTCAACTTGTTTTTCATTTCTTCTTTTTTATAACTTTCTTTGTCTTTTTGCTCCTTCATTTATTTTGTGTCCCATTTCTCCAGTTTTATCCCTTCTTTCTTCTTTCTTTCGGTCTCTGCAGCAGTCTGTCAGTGTGACTACGTTCATGCTGCGCTGCAATCTGGTGCTCGTCAGAGCGACACGCATACGGGCACACACACACCGACACACACACACACACACATGCATGCATACGCAGGAATATATTTTGTAAGCGTAGCAGTACACGAACACCCACAGTGGCACAAACGCACCCACCTGTTGTGCAAACAAGAAGAGGCCTTGTTGCCACACATAGACAAACCTTGACACACCTCTTGAATCTTTTCTTCCGCTTTTTTTCTCCTTTCTTCTTCTTTTTATGGTCGACCACATCTCTTCTTCTTCATCTCCTTTCCCCCTTTTTTATGCTCTTATTCTTATCTGGGCTCTTTTGGTTTGAACTCTTTTAGTTTTGGATCCTTTAAATAACTTTTTCCTGTTTGTCTTTGTCTTTTTTCCCATGGCTTGTAAATAGCTCAAATTTGAACTTTGCAAAAAAAAACGTTTGAAATAAATATTTTTGTAGAAATAAATCAGGATCAATGAAATTGAAGGTAAAAGCTCAAGAGGTTCACACTGTTGTTGCTGCATCATGAATTACATGTAGATAGTTATTTTTAAAAAGTTAAGAAAATGTATTTACTGATTATAGAACTGATACAAAAATGAATGAAATGAAAAATACTTTATTTATCCACTGAGGGAACTTTTTTATATATGCTTTGTATTATATGTTTATATGATTATATAATTTATTAATACTATATAATTATATATTATTTATATAATTATAATTGTTTATATGATTTAGTAGAATAGATAAATCAATTTTAAAAATAAATTTCAACAGAAAGCTGATATATTTTAATTATGTATTTTTTAATTATACACATATTTGACGAGTCTTTAATTATCCGAAGTCAAATTTATTCCACGTCATTTATTTCCACTTGTAATACTGAAATGCAAGAGCCTGACTTGAGTTAGAATCAGTAAATTGCCCATGATTAAGATATTTCTAAGCACAAGTCATCCAGATTTAACTACAGAGTAAACGTATCTTGTTGACACCTTTTTGACTTATTCATGACACAATAATTCCTCCATGGGCTGAGTTCTGATGTTGTTACATCTTGAAATAAGTCTGGCTCTGATTTATTTCAGTTCATATTTACATAGAAAAGTATCCTGAAATAGATCATAGAAAATACTATTCCTATTAGTTTTCATTTAAAAATGTATTTAAAAAACAAAACAAAAAACCCTTACATTTACTTTATTAACCACCAGAAATATTAGCATGTATTTACAATCTTTATTTCAGAAATGTTGGGACACTGTAAAATGTAAGTAAAGCCAGAATGTACTACTGATTAACACATCGCATAATATTTATTTCTAAAAAGTCAAGAAAATGTATTAAATTAGAACTGATACAGAAATGAATTAAATGAAAAAAACTCTATTTATTCCTTGAGGGAAATTGCAATGCAATACATATGTTTACATGTATTTTACCCCAGGGAGTTATAATGGAAAATTACTTTAAGCTTAATAGGAAATATAGCATTTCTGCTGAAAAAATAAACACCATGCATCATTGTTTGGGGTAGTTGACCAGTCACTTCCTTCTATGGCTACACGACATGATTCTAATCACATGATGTGGCCACGAGAAGCCATAATCATTCCGGTCAGCGTAGAGGAGCCACCCACCTAAACAGAGAATAATCCGCCCACGGAGAAATACGTACAGCAGTCCACATGTTACACCTCCGCTATCATAGCCGAGCGTTCCCTGTTATACCCGAGGAAGGGGACCGCAGCAGGAAAAAGGAGCAAAAAACCAAGTTAACATCCATTTCTGGGATCCATTGAGTCCAATTTAGAGCACAAAGCCACTCTCATGACTAAGGAATTGGCCTTTTTCTCAATTTAAAGTATCTGACAGATGACTACAGACAGTCCAAACCAGAGGAATTTCTCTGGTGGCCACAAGTATTCAAACATGTAGAGGACAAGTGTTCCTCTCATGCACACACTATGAAAAGCAAGCACACATTCATAAGGGTCTGTGTCCATTTTTAGAATCTGTTCGAGGATACGGGGTCTAAATTTAGAGGGTCATTTTGTTAAACAAATACAGCATAAGCCTGTTGGAAGATTGTCAAAACACACTGGCCATGTGTGCTGGCTGTGTATGCATTTCTGCAGGTTTATATTCCTGCGGATGATACGTGTGTGTGTGTGTGCGCGTGTGTGTAGAGTGAGGTTATTTTCACTTTGTGCCTTTTATATAAACAGTTAAACCCAAAGGGAGATAAATGGAAAGTAGTGAAAAATAAAACATGCACTGAGAGATGGAGAGGTGGAGGAGGAGTTCAGTTTCATTAGCATGACAGATAGCAGGGAAGCTCTTTTAAAACCACACATACTTTTTTATGAAGACACATGGATTTTGCAACAGCATCTACGCCTCTTATGCAAGTTGCTTCAGTTTAATTTGTCCCCACAGTTCAGAGTTTCACCATTTACAATTTTCAGCCCTGCTACGATTTTTGCCTCTGCCTGTTTGTTTTTTCTTGTTTTGTTTTTTTATGGTGAAACGTTGTAGATCAGAGGAGCCTGAAGTCCCTCGTGTCGCTGCCCAAAAAGCTACACTCCGAGTGTGCATGCTCGCAGAAGTCCACGTGATGCAGACATCTGCCCGAGTTTTTGGAGGGTCCAGGAGGATTTCCCTCCAGACAGCTGCCTGCAGCCCAAATTTGGTTTCTTTGTGGCTGTTTGCAAAGCCAGAGGTTCAACTGCACATGTGTCAGAAAAACAAAAATAAACAGAGGTGTTAATCCTGAACTCCATGAGTTAAATGCAGCTTGTTTGCAGGAGAGGCTAAAAGAGGGGATTTAACGCCATCCACACCTTTAGGATTTATCATTAAAGATGTGTTTTATAACAGTAACAAGAAAATGAGGACAAAAATCTACATTTCTATATCTAATAACACTGTTAATTTAGTTTAGTTTTTATTACCTTTTGAGGGAACCTATTTATATTATAAATAGAGGGTTATACTACCTATGCAATGCAAAAATGGGTAGCACATGAATCAATCTCAAAAAACATTGAGATACAAATTCATTTTGGGGAAGTCGAAGACAGAAAATGATGATAAACGGATGTTCAGATTGGCTTGTTTTCTCATTGACAGGCAGGGCTCTAAACTGACACCTACCTACCTGGCAAATATGGGCGAAAATTCAATTTGGCAGCTATAAATAAAAACTTAGAGCCACATTGGCTTGTGATGAATTAGTGATGCATCTTCGAACAAGAAGAGCCGAATCTTCAGGTGCAGGCAGTGACGGAAAACTTGGATAAAACCAATATGTAACTTAACAGAGCGACAGAGATAGACGGAGAGCTGGATTTAAATGCAGAAAAAGGTGAAGAAATGAGCAAAAACTGATAAATAAGCAGCAACTGGCTGCATTTCAGTGATATTGGAGACTGTAAAACTGAGTTTCTTTGTTAATATCTGTCACTTTATCTTAAAAGGGATTTGTTTAGTGTGGTTCTGAGTTCATTTCATTTCAAGGTTTGATTAAAATGTTAAACAATAACCCAAAAAGGCATAGAAATAAAACTTTCATGAAAACACTAAATACAAATTTCTTCACGTTAACTTTTGCTAAATAAGGCTTAAGCTACCTTCGCTCAGTTTCTATCACTTTGCATTTAATTTGTATCTCATAGGACAATTTGCATTTCTCATGATGGCTTTACTTCTCCTTTTTGACACTAACTCCATATTTTGTGTCTACGAAGTAATTTATCATCCATGTTTAGCTATTTTGTGTCTGGGGTTGGTCATTGCCTGACTCACTGTGTTTCGTGGTGTATGCAGAAAATGTATAATGGTGTAACCAAGTTTGTTTGGGGTGGCCAATCAATAGACACCACTAACTGCAATGTCCAGAGGGATTATTGGTAACTTTAGATCAGAATCAGTGTGTGAAATTTAGGGATTTCTGGGTTTCTGGAAAGCCTTAAACAGAACCTCAGAGGGCTTCTAATTGGATAGCCATATGGGACCTGGAAGATTTGACTCTCTTGTAATACAGTTTAAATGACTAGGCTGGTTGGTCATTGGTTGGTAAGTTCCTTGTTAGAAAAGACAACATTACGAGAATGTTGTTGTTATTATTAAGCAATTTCATGTGAAAACATCAATAAAAATCGAGAACCGCATCGAGAGGAGACAGATGAGGTGGTTCAGGCCCGTTAGGTCCGGTTAGGATGCCTCCCGGACGGCTCCCTGGGGAGGTATTTGGGGCACGTCCCACCAGGAGGAGGCCTCGGGGTAGGCCCAGGACACGCTGAAGGGATTATACTGTATCTCTCGGGTGGCCTGAGAGCGCCTCGTGATCCCACTGGATGAGCTGGTTGATGTGGCCGTGGGCTTCCCTGCTTAGGCTGCTGCCCCAGCGACCTGACTCCGGATAAGCGTCAGAAGACGGATGGATGGAACATCAATAAAAACAATTTAAAGAAACATACTTGCACTAATAATCAGGGTTGTTTTCCCTGGAGAAAAAAATGTATCTTGTGGAAATTCTGATGGGCCAGGATCTACAAATCTACAAGCCACGTTGGCTGATTATCATAAAAGTTAACTTAGAGCCCTAGTTTGTCTAGATTTGGTTTTACAGAGTAAATCATTTGATATTTTACCGTAGTGAAAACATTCCAGCTTTAAGTTATAGTATTTGAAACAAAATACTAACGAAAGCTGATTTAATATTTGATCCAGTCTTTGTTTCTATTGACAGACAAAAGTTTATCAAAGTGAAGTTGGGAAGCCGTATCATTCCTCCATTACAGAACTCAGATAGAAGACAGTGCCTATAATCCTCTAGGCCGAACCACTCAGACCACCAGACTGTGGAGGATGAGTTTTAGTGGGCAAATTGCCACGGAGAAAAAGTGTATTATAAAGTCTCGGCATGTGAAGGCCTGCTCCATCCATCACATTACAGGGCTTGTCGATAACAGAAGGTTACCTCAACCCCCCCCTTTCTTTATTTTACGCCTGGGCGTCTTTTCCGTCTGACAAAAACTCATAGCAGACAAAGAGGACAGAACATTAATGAAGACGTATTTGTGCCCCATTTTAGAAAATTAGTTAGAAAAAGACGGATCTTAAAGACTTTTTCTCTTGAAAAGACACTAAAGAAAGGGATAATTAAGGAGGAAATTAATTGATTTTGACCTGAGGGGTGGTATCACAACAAAGGATATTAATTTTGATAAATGGTCAATTTAGAGCTTTGTGTGACAAGCATGCTACAGTTAGCATGTTAGCATTGCTACATCAGATTGATATGGATTTGGTCATTAAGTTAACAATTACTAATAATTTGATCTCCATTGTTGAATCCGAAACACGTCCACGTGTTACAATCGAAACGACTGGGCAAAAATGTCAGTTCATAAGATCTAACGAAGCAGGACGTCAAAATCGTTTCTTGGAGGTGATGCGAAGAGCGAGTGGAAACGACAAAACATTGACAGAAGGTGTGGGGGGGGGGGGAGTCAGAAGGGCATGCTTTAGAGCGGATGGTGTGAAGATGAATTGAAATCGACTGAAAACAGCAGGTAGCAACAAGAGGAGAGAGGATTGAAAGAGAGGCAAAAGAAAATAAAGGCTGGAGGAGGTATAAAGAAGAAATCACAGCAGAAAGAAAGAAAGAGGAGGCGGAGAAAGTGGTATCGATCGGGTTCAGGAACAGACGGCCTGGACAGAGGAGGAATGGGCGAGGAGGATGAGAGGGAAATGGATGAGTGATATTGATTGAAGGCAAAGAATGAGAGTTAATGGGGAGTTACAAGAAAGGCAGGGGAAAGAGACAGAAATTACTTACATTTAGCTTGAACCCCACCTGCAACTTTTGATTGTACTTAAGCTAATAAAGAGACGACATATAAACTGAGCAGAGATTAACCATAATATGATGTGTAGTAGGGATCGACCAATTATCGGCCTGGCCGATAGTATCGGCCGATATTGAGCAATTTTATGATAATCGGTATCGTCCATTTTTTTCGCCGATAGCCGATAATATAAGTTTATTTTAAAACGCGCTCCTCTGGCTCTCATCCAGCATCTCTCT
>JAOXYM010000005.1:21344003-21364289 GCA_028567055.1 Leptatherina wallacei
CCTAGCTAAGGAAACCAACAGACTGGATGAATCTAGTCTTCGATCCAATCCCCATCCTGAGCAGCTAGAGACGACGATCTAGGCAACATATGTTGCCTAGATTTGTTTTCTTGGAGTTTTGAGGAAAATCTTCCACTGCTACGCTCAAATTTACCCCTTTTTCCTTTTCTTTTTTTTTCCTCAGGTGATCACACCGTTTCGCAAGTTAATGCTATGTGCTGAGAACAGGAAGGAAATGGAGGACTGGATCACTGCCCTCAAATCCGTCCAAAAATGGGAAACCTATGAGGTTATTGTCTCTCTACTTTTCTTCAGTTTTTTTAATGTATACATCATTATTTATTGTGTTGGTGCACATCAGACTAAATTTAGACCAAACTGATGAACAATAGATAGTAGATCATGAGAACAATCTTCAAACACGTCAATTCTTCTCGTGTCAGTACTTCGATCCATGCTTTCTTCCTTAAAAGTAATGAACATTTTCTCCTTACTCCTTACTTGCATCTCTGTCCGTTCAGTCTTTCTCTTTTTTTCTTATCCAGTGACAGATTGATTATGCTCATAAAAATCGGTGCCTTTGTTTTAATAGGCTATAAAGAGAGCTGAGGACTGTAAGCTTCAGTCCAAGCTGAGCTTATTTTCTCTATAACTTGGGTCCTTCCATTTTACAGTCGTGCATTTATGGTTTTAGTTTTTCTTTACCCCTGATTGTTCTCAGTTCGCCTCAGTGTGGCACTTTATGCCCATTGTATCAACATCATGGTCGAACTGTCTCGTATGAGACTGCAGGGTTTAGTATAACAGTATCATTTTCTGCTATTCATGTTTCTGGATGCTGAATTCAGCACGGCACAAAAAGTCATTGTCCCATCTTGTAAAATTCCTCCTCGCCCCCAGGCCAGCCAGTTCAACATGGAACATTTCTCTGGGATGCACAATTGGTACGCCTGCTCACATGCCAGACCGACCTTCTGCAACGTCTGCAGAGAAGCACTGCCAGGCGTCACCTCCCACGGCCTGTCCTGTGAAGGTACGCACACACATACGCACACGCTGGGTGCTACATTTGTGCTCTTGCAGTCACACGTCTGAAGATTCAGGCAATTAACTAAAAATGTCTGGCAGCCTCCACTTTATGTCTAAGCAGTTAACCTTTAAGTAAGAACATTCTGTCACATTTATTATAAGTTTTTATCTGGTTTCCTTTTGCCAGTGAAAATGTAGCTTTATAGCTCCTAACTGCTCGCTGAGGATGGATTTATTGGAACTTGTTTATTTTTTTTGCAATCTGTCCACCGCAGTTTGTAAGTTTAAGGCTCACAAGCGCTGTGCTGTTCGCTCCACCAACAACTGCAAGTGGACCACACTGGCCTCCATAGGAAATGACATCATTGAAGATGAAGAAGGGGTGAGAAATGAAGCTGTTTTCATCCACTTTTAATTGTAATTGTAGGAGAAATTTGCGTAATATTTATTAAATTAATTAAAGGGAAGGCTTGGATTTCCATAGATTTGTCTGTTGCAACAGTTCAGCTGACTTGACAGTTATTGTATTGAGATCTTTCAAGGAAAAGAGCCTCAATGTTTTTTTGTTGTTTTTTTTTTTTTAGGTGTCCATGCCGCACCAGTGGCTGGAGGGCAACCTGCCTGTCAGCGCCAAATGTGTGGTGTGTGACAAGAACTGCGGCAGCGTGCGGCGGCTGCAGGACTGGCGCTGCCTCTGGTGCAAGGCCATCGTAAGTGGGATTGATTTTCATTCTCCATCCTGTCAAAAGCTGTCATGTCATATCAGGGTTAGAGTTTATTTGGGACATTGCTAGTAGCCGAGTTATTTTCTGTTTGGTTTCAGTTCATGAAAAGTTAAAAGAGATTGTTTTTCCAGCCAGAGGGGCAAACATATACTGCAAGCCAGGGTTTGGATTCAAATTCTCCATAGTTGGAACAACTTGTAGTGGTTGTCTTAAACCTAAAGCAGCTCTTTAAGATTATCTTCAAGGCAAAAGTGTAATGTTTGTCATGCAAAATGTTATGAAATGTGGTGGGAGAAGAGGTCCTCTTTTCATCCAAAGCTGTGTGTATTATGAGTGTAAGTGGCTCAAAAGAGCATGCAGTAATAAAATGAATAATTAGTTCATGATTATGAGTGAATTATCTTTTTATTTGTTTCTCCCTGTGGGATGTGCCCATTGATGCACAGGAAATTGTAACTTCCAGGATGAGATGTGCTACCAAACGTTTTCTTTGTTCCCGACTTCCCCCGTCGGCCCATAAAGACTCCAGGCCTGAAAGGTTAACTCGAGTCATCAGAGTAATGGAACATATCGTAGGATAGCTGCCGAGCTCCCTGAGGGGAGAAGGAACAGGCGAGCAGGGACTGATGAATTCCTGTCAGTTGCAGACTGCTATCATTTTCCTGGTCAAGGGTATTGACTAAATTCAATGGAGCCATTACGGACTGGGTGATTATTCTTTTACGAAAAAGGGAGCTGGGACATTTTAGGGCAATCTGAGTACACTGAGATTGCGTGCTTTTAACTAAATCTACTTGAAAGTGGAATAAATGACTAAGATAAGTAATATCGGGCATCTAATGTAAAAAAATCGTACTAACATGTTTCCAATGCAAACATATTCGACGATAAATATGTCAAATAAAAAATTTTTAGGTTGCTTTGCTGCCCTCAAGTGGCCAAAAAAGGCAAAAGGAAGTTAAATCTTTGCTTGTTCAAAAAAACATCTCATAATATAAAAACAATTTACTCAGGGAGTGTTAGAGGGGTATTTGGTATGTGGACAAACAGTTTGCCAACATGTTCCCGACACAAACATAGAATAATAATAAATATGTCAGCGGCTACTTTAAGTTATGTTGCTTTCCTGGAGCGGTCAAAAACGGCATACTGGCATGCATTGGTAACACTGCATGTACATATAAATATTTAACGTAAGGAGTGTCCATTTAGATTTGCCTTTTTAATGGAAAAAGACAAGAATTGTGGGTAATAGAGCAGGGGAGCAGCATTTGACAAAGTTACAACTCTTTTAATGGGTTGCTCCACATTCTGAGTTCTTACAGTCATTTTTATACCCAATTTAAACCAAGACAAACAAAAAAGCTTGATTCAAATGTAAAGTGGCCATTATAAAATCTGGTTATGATAAACTGAAGTAATCCAGCAGGGAGGTCCAGTTGAGTCATCTTGTTAAGTCCCAAACACTCAGTTACAGTGACGTAACTTCATGCTTCATGTTTTTTGTTTTTTTTTACTGTACAGTACAGAGTAACACACAGTGCAAAGTCTAATCCTCAGTGTGCACACACAAAGGAAACAATTACACACATCCACATGCACAAATGAATCGGGGAGACATTTGTAAAGGTTACAGAACTGGCATTTGGTGCATTTCAGAGGGATGTAATGACCTTTTCTGTTTCTACTGAAATATAGAATTACTATGGAGACCAATAACTCTTTGTACGTGTGTGTGCAGGTCCACAATAGCTGTAAAGAACAAATGGGAAAGGTGTGTCCTTTGGGTCAATGTCGAGTCTCAATCATTCCTCCCACTGCACTCAACAGCATCGACTCAGATGGTGAGACACAACACAGACACACATATAAACACATAAACGGGCTTTTTTTTTCTCACATTATTACATTAACAGGTTCAAAGTTCAGGAAAGTCAACCTTCAGCTTCAGTTGTGTAAATCCGTTGAATGCACAGGGGTTGACGCTGAGACTGACCCCAGGCTTTTTCTGCTGTTACAGTTTGTAATTCCAAGTTAATCCTCTTTATCCCGGGCATTCATGATACATGAAAAACAGCAGGTTAAATACATATAAGTAATGTACTTTGATTAATCTTTTCCTTCTTATTTAAGTACTCTATCTGACATCCAGGATCCATCACAAGCAACGTTCTCAACATGAACAGTGACAATAAAAATTGCTCTGAAAGCACGTTTGCTTATTTTCTTTTATTCCAGGCTTCTGGAAGGCCACCTCTGCGTCGTGCTCCAGCCCTCTCTTGGTCCTGGTCAACTCCAAAAGCGGCGACAACCAGGGAGTCAAATTCCTGCGCAAGTTCAAGCAGCTTCTGAACCCAGCTCAGGTCTTTGACCTGATGAACGGAGGACCGGAGCTCGGGTACCCTTTGTTAAAAAAATTCATAGCTCTCAGTTTTAAATGTTAAATGTTGATTTAAATAAGTTAAATAAACTGTAATTACATGATAATGCTGCTCATGGGAGTTTTACACCCAACTCCTAACATTTTCTGCTCCTCATCCTCTCTCATCGTTCCACTCTCCGCCCTTTAGCCTGCGGCTCTTCCAGAAGTTTGTGACATTTCGGATTCTGGTGTGCGGGGGCGACGGCAGCGTGGGCTGGGTGCTCTCAGAGCTGGATAAACTCAACCTCCATAAACAGGTGAGAACAGTAAAGTGAAGATGGAGGCGGAAGATGAAAAGGAGGAGTGGTTGATGATGTAATCCTGATGTGTGAGGTAACCCCGCTGTGCTAACATCATGGCTATTACTGCATTGCACATAAATATATTTTAATCTGACATGGCCTCGATTTTGTAGTGTGTTGTCATGGCAACGACATTGAAAATCAATGTATTTACATTATAATCTTCATCTTATTTCATCCAACTGTAAAATAAATTATTTATTGTAGAGCGAAGGAGTGGAAATTATTGCTTTAATTATGCAAATTAATTCATTATTATTGTGGAATTGATTTACATAAATTAATTTCACGCTACATTGACATGCTTTTTTTAAATTCCAAATGAATAAATGAGCAGCGTTTGAAATCCGGCTCGATCCCGTTTAATCTCAGGTCATGTTGAACTAAATGTGTTAAACGCTTAAACCAGGCTCCATATGAGCAGCTGATAATCAGCTGGTCTGTGTCTGTGTGGTTAAAACGTGGAAATCAGAGGTCATTTTTGTCTGATAAATGTAAGCTGCACCGACTGGGCATAGTTTGCTTTGTGGCATGAATGAAGCTTTTGCATAGGGCGTGGCATGTGCTGCTCCGGCCGAGGGACAAACTCCATCCAAGTTGCAGAATCAGTTGCAAGGCGACAAATAGATGTTCAGGAAGTAGCTGCTTTTTCTCAAAGGTGGTACAAAAATAAATAAATTTGATCAGTTATTTCTCTCCTTTTATAAAAACTAACTGGTGTTAGAATATACATTGTTGGAAAAACTGATTAGTCACCTCTATAATGAGGTGTAAGTTGTAAGGCTCGTTCTTCTGTGGAATGAGTAACACAGCTAGATTAGTAATCTTAGAGTCTGGAGATATGGGATCATCACTGGCTCTAGAGTTTCATTCTGATATGCCTATCTATCAGGTCCTAGTCATGCATGACTGGGGTCAGGGTTACACACACCTGGCAGCAGTCGAATCTCAAAACAAGAGTGAACGCCAACAGGATAATATTTGAGGGTGACAAATTCTTTTACTACCCACATGTTTAGCTGTGTTGCTCATTACACAGAAGCATGATCAGAGAAAGTTGTACCTTGTAAAGGAAACTGACCAATCTTTCCCACATGTTTGATACAACTCCAAGCGGTATTATTAAAGGGGAGAGATAATCCAACACAAGTTTCTTTACTTTTTGTGATAAGTTTAGCAGCAGACATGGATGCAGGATGGATCTGTTCATCTTATTTTTACTGAGGAGGAGCGACAGCTAAGAAGGTGTGGGTTCATAATGTCCACATAGCAAGGCAGGAGTTTGGAGAGTTTCGGCTCATCCAGGCCAGTGCAGGGACCGCTTCCATGTTTAAGACTGAAGCATAAACTGATAATTTGCCTGATAAGGTGAATCAAGATCTGCCAGATTCTTCATGCATGGCAAGCCTGATCAGCTCAGCAAAAATTCCCTCTCAGTCACACAGCAGCACAGACATGAACAGGCTTGGAGGTGTTCTGCTCCTTGAAAGCCTCTTAAGGCAGGAGAGAATTAAGATCTAATGATGGTGATCCTGACTTCCTCTGGATGTGTTTACAGTTGTCTTGTGTTTGAAAAAGAGCATTCATCAGCTTCCTCTCTTGAAGTTAGCACCACATAACTAATGCTGATGCTTTTGGTTTGTTTTGTTTTTTTTACCTTGATTTGTCCAGAATCATAACAAGCAGAATGATGGTCTGGCAGCCGTGTTGTGCCGAACAAATTTGCTCTGCCAAGGAGAGCTGAATGAATTAAGCTTTGTGGATCTAAGGTTGACAGAGTATTGCTCTTTGTTTTGGTGTTTTTCCAAATTACATGTTGATACTGGATCAGACAAGGACAGGGGACGTGTGAGGAAAAAAGGTAGAAGGAAAGAGAGAAGCAAAAGAAGACAAAGACACAACAGACAGAAAGCAACAGCAACAACTGAAACAGAGAAACTAGACGACTAGTTGTTACATGTAAGAAACAGCAGACAATCATAGGGAGCACCTACAAACTGAGAATGAGTAACAAAGAACATCACTGTAGCTATTAGTGACAGGCCGACATGACACGTGTATGTCTTATAAATACATGAGAATGTTTATTAATTACGATGATGGGTCTACGGAGACAGCTTTTTTTTTCTGTTGCACTCAGACTTTATAATCACTTCTAAAAGTTATTCGACTCCTTCACTAAAACCCTCATTCGCTGCTCTGTCCTCCTCTTTGCGGTGGATGAAAGTGTCAGGGGGGAGGAAGTTCTTCAGACCTCTGGAAAGCAGCGATTGAGCTGAATCAGTTTTCTGTTAACAACCGTGCTCGAAGTGGTGAAAGTGGGTTTCATTAGGTCTGCGCAGAGGCGACTCCATGTTGTTATAACGTATCATCTGCTTCCATGTCTCCACAGTGTCAGCTCGGCGTGCTGCCTCTGGGCACAGGTAATGACTTGGCTCGTGTTTTAGGCTGGGGAGGCCTCTGCGATGACGACGCTCAGCTGCTACAGATCCTGGAGAAGCTGGAGAGAGCCACCACCAAAATGCTGGACCGGTAAGGAGAGCGACATGTTGTTTACGTCTAACTCGTCAGAGAAAACGTCTTTACTTCCTGTCACATTCACAACTGAAAGGCTTGCAGCTAGAGATGCGCTCAGTTGACCCCCGTGATGGGGATGTTTGGGGTTATATCTCGTGAAATAACTTGTTGGATGGATTCTCAAATTACACTCGTTTGGTTTTTCTATTTGATTTTATTTGCTTCAGTAAAGGGCAGCAAACAGGAGCAGGCAGCAGTCAAAGCAATAAAAATAACTGGATGAGATTTCTTTACCAAAGGCTGTTCATTTCTTCTCCTGCCTGAGGGGAGAAATCATGATATTAAAAGTATGTTTTGTTGCCACTGAGCTCGGCAGTGATAGGCGCAAAATGAAGCAGATTTAGTTCATAACTGGAGCGGATGGTTGTAGCTTTACAGATGTCTGTGTGGAAAAACAAAACAACAGCTATTTACTCACAATGTTTATACAAGCTTTAAACTTGTAAATGTGGCTCGGCTTGTTTTTTTTTAATCAAAATTAAGTTCTGCTCCACATCCCTACTGTGTTCTACTGATGCTTTATAGTTGTAAATAGTTTTTTTTTTTAGCTAATAAATGTAAAATAGCAGGGGATTCTGTCAGGGTGTGAGGTGTGCGTTGTCAGACTGAGTCACAACAAAGGCTTTTAAGACTTCCTGTATGTTGCGTATGCATGTTGGAATGTGGATCATGCCTGCATGGCGTGTTCAGTGTGTTGACTTTCCATCACAAGCTTCATCGTCTTCCTCATTCTGAAGCACTTACTTCTGCATATTCATGACTTAGGCTGTTGACAGAATTCCATTTCAAGTGTGAAATATTTTGTATATGAGGTGTCAAGATAAAGAATGACCCAAGAAATAATGGACATAAAATCAAATATTTAGAACCTAAAGTCTTTTTTTAGCTCTTTAACAAAAGAAAAAAATTGCATGTATGTACGGCGTATTACCATGTGAAATATAGGAGTGCAAAAGGTTATCCACCGGGGGGGGGGGAGAAGACAATTATGTCTCATCCAAGAGTAATATCCGTATTCTGTAAAGATAGTCCAACATTTGTAATTACATGAAGTTTTTTTCACTAAAACAATTGGTGAGTTTTTGCTCATCTTCTATCTGCAGTGTGATCTTTGCAAGCAAAAAGACACAAAGTTTGCTGGTTTTCTTCAGTTCCCTGCCTCTGATCTCTAACTGATAAAGTCTGTTTATCCGGTGCTTGACATCCATGTTTGTTTTTTAGATGGAGCGTGATGACATACGAGGTGCCCACCACCAATAAACACACGCTGTTAGTGAAGGAAGATGACAGCCTGGATTCTCCTCTGCAGGTAAATTACCCCACACAACTTTCAGGAGGCTGTCTGCCTTTCGACAGATAGCATCCGTACAAGCCGGAGCTCACAAGCTGAGAGGAATTATTTTGGAAGATATCCACTGAGAATCAATTGATCCTGGCAGGTGGGAAGCCAAAGCAATCAGGCTTAAACCGCAGGGAGTGGTGCGGATATTGACAAAGGGCAGCTCTGTGTTTGAGAAGCTGAACTCTGCCTCTAAACTGCCTAATGTGAAGCAGATTGTACAGAAACATATAAAAACTCTTGTTCAAATATGGATGAAATGACAGTTATCCCATCGATGATGCCAGTACAGGTCTGGTAAGGATTTTTTTCATAGCATCTGTTATAGAAAAAGAAAAGAAAACCTTTCTCTCTCCATGTCTCAGGTCCACATAACTCAGTACGCTGACTCCGTGGCCTCTCACCTCGCCAAGATCCTGGACTCGGACAACCACAGTGACGTCATCTCCTCTGCCAAGTACGTGCTGCAAATTCCTTCACAAACAGGAACAAAAAAAATTGAGAGAAACTGAGAGAAAGAGGTGAATACAGGGTCTGTAAAAGCAAAGGTAGAGGAAGTGAAGAGAGAAGAATGATGTTAAGAGAAGGAGGCACACAAATAGAGGCCGGCGAGTGTCTGGTCAGCAGGTATCGATTTTCTGCTTGGGTCTCATCCTGAGGATGCACGAACACTTAAGTGTGTGAGCGTGTGCCGCCGCTTGTGAGTGAAAGAGACGGATGAGTCAGTGTTGGGGGGGTCATCCTCAGTGCATCAGTACATAGCAGCTGTCCTCTGGGAGAAGTGCAGCAGCCATTACTGAGCACTTTTCTCCACTGCTCTGCGAACGCTTTAAACCAAAGCTGATTGCTGTTTAAGACCTACAGCACGTCCAAAACACCTCAGGGACTAGAGGATACACGCAAAGTGCACTTTCAATGAAACATACCACTCGTGTTATTGTTGGATGAAGAAAATATGTAGTTGTTTTTTTAAGTTGGATTTCCACACGCACTCTGAAATTTTAACAGGAATCATCGTGATAAGGAAGTTGACTGGTGTTTTCCACTCGTACGAAGCTAATGGCTTCTTTCAAATATCAACAATAAGCCAGGAGTGTGACATAACAGGGCCACACTGGTAATAAAAGAAAAACTATCTGTAATTTTTACCCTGTAGATCTAAAGATAAAAACGTGCCTGTGCAAGACTTTCTGAAAATCTAATCAGTGCGGAAAACAAACTCGAATCGTTTTACAGTATCTAATATTTGCTAAATACTTAAGTGCTATGTGAGCTTAGAGAAACCTCGCTACTGAGTCACACAGCAGCTGAGAGTAAGTGGTGAGCATGCGGAGGCGGCGTGGCTGACGGGCAGGTAGGCAGCAATGAAACACCAGCATGTGTGTGTGTGAGTGTGTGTGTAATCTCTAGCAGAGAATCACCAAATCTTCACCGTGTTAACCCCATTATCCGTTTGTTTCTTGGTGTTAATTACATTAACAAACACTGCCCCCTCTATCCCCCCTTCCTCTGTCCTACCTCACCTTTCCTCCCGGCAGGTTTCTGTGTGGGACAGTGAATGATTTTGTGGCAGAGGTGGGGAAGGCGTACGAGAGAGCCACAGAGAACAAGGAGGAGGCAGATGCTATGGCAAAGAAGGTAAATGGTTTTCTGTGTGCGTGTGTGCGTGCGTGCGTGCGTGCGTGTGTTATGTAAGCACTTGCATAACACTAACTAGTGGGCAAGTGTAGGTGTGTGTGTGTGCAGTACATAATAGTGAGTGGATATTATGGTTAAAGGCTCAGCGTTTCCACTCTCTCCTTTACTGTAGTGTTCTGTGCCTCTGGCAGTCCATGCTCTCTCCCTATTGAATAATTTGACTCTTTATAAGAGTTTGAATGAGACATAGAGGTTGAACTTGAGTGTTTATAGGAGCGGGTACATTTTGTAATAGGCTTGAAAGGGCAGATCAAAGAACCTGAACCTGCTGAACCTTTGTACTTACACCTGATTAGTACTACTTTTTTACTTATAAGAAGAAGTATGCCATACACGACTGGATTTAGACATTTCGGGGCCCAAGGCAAACCCAGCCATGTGGCGGAGAGTTTTGAACCCTTATTTATCCATTAACGATTTGTAGCTCATTCTTTTCAGTAGACTTCACTCAGACTCAATGGTGGCTTGTTTCCCAGGGCAGTTTCCAACCTTTTCCTAATTGTAAAGTTCACGTCATTATTCCTTTATTTAGATCCCCATTAGCTGGAGCTAATGTAGCAGCTACTCTTCCTGGGGTTCACATGTAAAACGCATAATATAACATAAATCACAATAAAAAAAAAACAAATTAAACAATCTTTGATGACCTGTGTCAGGAACATCATTATTTTCCCCAAATTCTGGACAATATCTGGTTAAAAGATATTGATTAAGGTTTAGGTTTTATTAAAAAATATATTAATTTGCATAAGTGAAAATGGAAACGAGTGGTTTCAAATACAATGTGGCTTAGCTCACATCAGATGTTTCTGATTTTAGAGAGAAGAAACATAGTCTCCCCCTCCATGATATGAAAGAACCGTGAAAATGTTGACAAATTAATTCCAAACCTTTCCTATTTTTTGCTCCAGCCAAGACAATCATTGCAACTTCTACTCTGCTAACGAGGTTTCATATTGCCATGGTTTGCCTAGCTCAGACCTCCATTTTCTCATAACACTATGCAACCTGGCTTAATTAGATTTTCTCCTGAAGACCTCCACATACAGATGTGGGCTGCTGCAATCCCTATCTGATGATGAAATTTGCACTGGCTGGCCCCCAGCAAACCTTCACAGATTCAGTTTTTTTTTTTTTTTGCAAGTTAATACTTCCTCTTGTAGCAGTTCAGATTAATAGAAAAAGTGATGCTAAGACTGAGATCCAGTCCCAGTGTGAGCTGAACCTCCTCCAGACCTGAACATGTTGATTCTGAGAGCATTTACAGCAGCTTTTACACACATCAGATAAGTCGCTAAAAGCAGATGTTCATGGGTTCAAGCTAAATCTCACTTGACCAGGTTATATTCTAATGATGAAGTAAGTTGCCCCTAAATGTCTGAACCACTTACGGATTCTCAAAATATACTCCCCCCACTATGGTTGAGAGAGCATGCCAGGTCTGCTGTCTTTACTCTTAAGAACAAATCACGCCAAGTAGTCTTTTCCACCCAGCTCGTGGTAACTTTAAATTTGCTTGCTAGCTTTTCATTTTATCCATTCCTCACAGCACGTGATAATTACAGTAACAAGCTGTAGACGTTAGCAGTTGTTAGCGTTAGCATACCTTGCAGATCAGCTACTAGCTTGCGGCACAATGCATGACAATTACCATGTGGGTACCATGTGACGAGTTGATAGTGTATTATTGTGAGGAAAAAGTTTCAGTTAAGATTTTAACCCTATAAAGCCCAACATATTTAATACATACTGTTTCGGAGACATTTTGCATCACTTTATGGTAAAAACTTTGCTCAAAACTCCGCAGTATACAATATGATACTTGTCTTCTGCCCTTAATGGATACCAGGAAGCAGGACACTATACTACAATAATTTGGACATATCATACGGTAATGAATGTTAGATATACAAAGACATTTTTTGATCATTTTTTTTTCACATTTTATTAAAGGGCCAAATAAAGACTTCAGATTTAAAAAATGGGACTTTTCTCCCCATTTTTTCGTAGGTTGGGCTTTAAAGATTTAAACAGCGCTACATAATGGCCAACTGACCACATAGTGGACAATAAGCAGACGGTGTAAACACAGTGCTGGTGTACATCTCTAAGTTTATCTTTTCTAAGAACTGAAATACTCAATTAATTACTAAATGAGTCATCTTGTTAACATTTCCAACTTTGTCTTTGTTTAGACTCAAGAAAACAAACATTTTGGTCTAAATTCTTTACCTTTTGGTAAATCTCATCCATGATGAATTGGCCAGCTATTGCAACCCAAAAATCTGAATATTTGAGGCTTAGTTTGACAGAAGTATGGCTATAATGGTGAGACCATGAAAAAAACAACATGGTCTTAGTAGCCTGGGGGTTAAACTTAAGGTTTAGTGGTTTTAGTGGTTTAGCTTTTCTAAAACATTTCAAATAAAGAAAAAAATCTTCTCTGCTGGCAGAAGCCTTCTCCAAACCCTCCTGTCAGAGCACTTAGAGTTTCCTTCCTCTTTCATCCAATTCCAAATAATGTGATGCTCCATTGGTGCCTGGTAGGAAATCAGCCTATTGCCTCTCCAAATAGAGATCATCTCTGTGCTGTATAAGAGCCTGTATTGATTTCAGGTTGGTATTAGGTTTTACTGCAGCTGCACACAATGAGCATTTGATAAGCTGTGTGCAGCATTGATGTGTGCTCTTATCTCCAAATATACACTCTCTTTATATGTTCCTGAAGTGGGCAGGGGAGCAATATAAACAATACCTTAATCTCTTCCTTTCTCTCCATTTCTATCTCTTCACCCAGTGTGCACTACTGAATGAGAAACTCGATTCTCTGGTCAAAGCCTTGAGTGAGGAAGCAGAAGCCCAGGTAAGAATAGTTCCACTTATCATCAGCAGGACATGAGCAGAAAAAACTGAGAAGTCTTAAATGCTCATTTTAACACACCAAAAAAGCCCGAGATGGCAAGACTTGTTTACTGTCAGGTTGATTCAGCTTTTGATATTTACAATACTGATTTCCAACCTGTGGGTACATTAAGACAACTGTATAAACATAATGGATCACAGGATCATCCTTTAGTATTTCCAGCCTCAGAAAAAAATGGCGAGGCAAGTTTATTTGTATAGCACATTTCATGTACAGGACAATTCAAGGTGCTTTACATACAATCATTAGAAACATTGGGGTGCAGAAAGTATTTAGAAGAATTTAAAACAAAAGTATAATCACAAAATAAACAATGAAGAAGTTGAATAACAACTACTTTCTTGTAAAAATCAGGATTTAATTCAATATTGTTCATGAATCCTTTAATGTAGCCTGTTTGGCTGCTTTTTAACACTCTTAAGATTCATTGCTTTTTAGCAGTTTGGCACCATGTTAGTACAATATACACCAGCCAGCCAAAAGATTATAACTGCCTACATCATACTGAGTAATTCCCTTTTGTTTCCACAAATAGCCCCGACTCCTTGAGGTATGGACCCAGTAGACCTCTGAAAGAACGCTTTGTTATTTGACACTTGTAATAAAATGGGGCACTGATTGATCCGTTTTGTTTGTTCAGCATATCCTACAGATGTTGTATTGGTCTGAGATCTGGAAAATCCGGAGGCCAAATCAATTCCATGAATTTGTTGTGCTCCTCCAACCATTTTTGAACCACTGTTGCAGAAAATTCATTCTTCCAGTCTTTTATGTCTTTTCATCAGGCTTCATAGATAAATATAGCTGAGTATCATCTGCAAAGAAATAGATATTTGTGCCAAGCAGTCCTCTGAACAAAGGACTTAAAAGTTAATTGTATTGGTCTGAGCACAGAACCACAGAAACTTGAGGAACTCCATGGCTTACTCTCGTGTGTGAAGAACATCTATTGTTTACGAAATCAAGCTGGAATCTGTTCTGTAAATAAGAGTAGAGTTTCACCTGTGTAAAAATAGAAACTTATGCCAAACTGTTGGCATAACAAAGCACATACAAGTGAAATGAATTGGTCCCAGCACAGAACCTTGAGGAACTCCATAACTTACTCTGGTTTGTGTGGAGGACCCAATGTTTACATGAGCAAGCTGAAATCTGTTATACAAATGTAACTTAAACCAGCCTAATGCGGTTTCTTTCGTCCCAATAACATGTTCCAACCTCTGTAATAAAATGTTGGGATTGATGGCAGCAAAAGCAGCTCTGAGATAAAACCCACAAACTCGCTGTGGCTCACTGTGTTCATCTATCAAGAACCAGGATTAGCTTATTGAGCAGTTTGAGCTACATCTATTCTTTTGGATCTGACAAAACAGGCCAGCCTGATGTCCATGACCTTTGTCAACAGTTTGCCACTTTTTCATCCTGACCACTGTAGTACAGAATGGGAACAAAACTACAAACTAGCTAGTGTCAGCGACTCAAATCCTTACAATCTTCTCCTTAAGTCTGCTTCCAAAACATTATCTTCAGGGCCAAAATGTAATATATCCCACCACTTCCAGGTGCCCTTTCTCAAGATAATAAATGTTTCTTACTTTACCTGTCAGTAGTCATAATGTCCTGGCTGAACAGTATACAGATGCCTATCATATCGTATCATTAACTGCTTTTGTTTGGCTATTTATGTGGCAAAATGGAATTTCACTGATGATATTTAAGCTGTAATGGATTTGTAATGGATGACGTTACACATCTCTGGCTTCCTCATGGGGAGCTTAACAACACAGCATCAATTATCTTTGTGTCTCGTCTCCCTTTGGATTTTCGTATTTACAGACTGATGCAGGTTTTGTCAAAGAAACAGCAGAGCCCTCAAAATACCATTATGATTTTAAGCTCTTGCTCAATAAAACTGGAAGTGCACTGAATTTTAGCCACTCATCCTGCAGCAGCTCTGCCTGTAAATGATACTAAGTGCTGCTTCTCAGCATCAGACACAAGCAGACAAGTGATGTTGCACTTAAGCAGGAATAGTGAAAATGAATGCATGAAAAGACATTCAGGTTTTACCGTTGCTGTGGTGACACTGAAGTACTCTCACTGCTTGTAAAATGTAATAGATCTTCTGGGGAAGTCAAGTTGTGTCTGAAAGTCACTTAACAGGGATATAACAGGATATATTTGACAGGCTTTACAGCTCATCTGTTTTCATCCAGGTGGTACCAGCAGGTTCAGTTCCCAGCCAGGAAAGCAGCGGCTCAAGTCCGGGAGAAAGTGGCGGTGAATCGGGTTCAGAAGGTAAAACATATCGGTCCAAGGAGCAGCTGATGCTCAGAGCCAACAGCCTAAAGAAAGCCCTGAGGCAGATCATCGAGCAGGCTGAGAAAGGTAACACAGCGGCCAATAAGGCTTTTTTCCTCTCCGGCTTTATCTGTCGCTGTCATTGTTTTTTAAAACATCCAGATATGAGCATGCTGTGTGCACTTCACTGACCACGCGTCGTCATTTCAGTGGTGGATGAGCAGAACCGACACACGCAGGTCCAGAGGATGCCGTCCTCATCCTCCATCAAAAGAGAGAATAGTGAGGAGCTGAAGGATGCTGAGCCACGTAAGTGTTCTTTTAGTTTGAATTCTAGTGAAGAGACACACTGTCAAGACCTTTTTATCACTTGACCAAGCAGATCCTGTCAGAGGTGGTTTGAAGAAATCTAAACACATCAACAATGAAATGAAAAGAAAACATAAATGAACCCTTTCCAATGTAGGAAATGTTTCATGAAAACATTTCGATTTTATCCAGGAGGTTTGAGTCCCACGGCCCCCATCGTCCTGGAGAAACCAGAGAACCTCAACACTGTCACCTTCAGCGAGGACACTGTGTAAGTCTGTGTGTGTGTTTACTCCTGCTTGTCTGTGTGCATGTGTCGTCATGCATTAATTAACAGTCTGCATGTATCCGTAGACAATGCTCAGAGAAGTGTGTGATGAACAACTACTTCGGCATCGGCCTGGATGCCAAAATCTCCCTCGAGTTCAACAACAAGAGAGACGAGCACCCGAAAAAATGCAGGTACAGAAACAACCTGTCGGTTCGCAGAGAAGAACTTTACCTCATAAACCACTTCTTCATTAAAGTGGCCACTTGTCTCATTTTGCAGAAATTACTATGTTTTTATATACAAGGGGGGACATCCTGATATTTACAAACGGTATCGTTTCTGCTGATATACACATATGATTATATCACGTTTTAATCAGTTGATAAAATCAAAACATTGTTAAATTGGGTTTTATGCAATAATCTCTTCTACTTATTCAGGCATGATTCAAATGCTAAGAAAAGAGGTTACAAAAAGATCAATTAGTCCAATTGCAACCCTTTTTTTTCCTTCAGCCTTTATTGATTTTGCTATAAAATTGGTATTGTGAAAGCTTGAGGCCACGATGATGGTGTAGTAAAAATTAATCATGACATCCTAAATATCAGTCCCTCCAGGAATTTGCAATGTCCCAACGCTGCAATTTCATCAAATTGATGCAACTAATCGCAGCGCTCCTCCATGTCACCCGATATACGGACGTCATTAACTTTATTTCCGTGTTTCTGATTTCGAACATGCAGATGTGTTGGAGAAATGTGACCTGGGTAATATTAAAAGGTAAATGGCAGGAATACGTCATAGATGCGTCTAGCCTGTTGAACCCGAAGATAAACGTGTCACATCTGCCGTTGCATTGTTTTTACAAGAAAGAAAACAATAAAAACCACTGATTGCACACTTCCTTATCTACTTATTGGGCATAAGTCAGTTGGCAAGAAAAAACTGTAAACTTCAAAAAGAAAAAAAGATTATTTAGTCTGATTTAAACAATTTTTTTAAAGTCTTTCAATTCATATTGCGATAATATCAGTCTCACAATAATCAAGTAGTGAAAATGAGATATGCTGATGAGAACATTTTACTGAAATGTAATGGAGAAGATTACAGGTAAGAACCAACAGTTGAATCAAAGCAACTTGTGGATCATACGACCGAAACGTCAGGTCTCAACCACCATAAATACGTGTGATAACAAATAGAAAACTATTCGTTTTGTCCGGCAATTCGGGGCTTTTTTTCAAATGTCAGTAATCAGTTTGTTTACCTGCATTAAATGGTTTATAACAAGTGGTTATGCTGTTTTATTATCCTCTTTAGAGATTCTCTCCTCTGTAAAGTGATATGAACACAATCATTAGATTAAAAACCCAACATTAAGAAATACATGTTCTGTCACTCACTGATTTCAGTCCTTGATCAGTAAAGTTTTAATTAAAAAAAATCCAGGTCAGAGTAAGATCAGATCTGATTGGTCGTCTCCGTCTGTCTCCATCTGCAGTAGTCGCACAAAGAACATGATGTGGTACGGAGTCCTGGGGACCAAAGAACTGGTCCAGAAGACGTACAAGAACCTGGAGCAGAGAGTTCAGCTGGAGGTCAGACACACAAGGACAGATTTCTGTTCACAAAAAAAAAAAAAAGAGTGATTTTTCTTCTGGGTAACAAACTGTAATCAGCTGATCTCCTCTCTGTCTCCACAGTGTGACGGGGTTCACATTTCTCTGCCGAGTCTGCAGGGTTTAGCTGTCCTCAACATCCCCAGCTACGCAGGCGGAATCAACTTCTGGGGAGGCACCAAGGAGGACAATGTGAGCGTTATGCAGCCAGACTTTTAAAGAATCTTTAAATGCATCATTTATCAAAAGTGTCCTTTTAAGTTTTGAACACAACAGTTTTAAAGTGTTTTTTTTTTTCTCTTGTATCATCTGCTTGTTCAGAACTTTGGCGCTCCGTCGTTTGATGATAAGAAGCTGGAGGTGGTGGCGGTGTTTGGCAGCATGCAGATGGCCGTTTCCAGAGTCATCAACCTGCAGCACCACCGCATTGCACAGGTAATATGCACCCCCGACTAAAAACATGTTCATCCTTTGGTGTTTTAGCAAATCCATGCAAAACTAACCCGTCGAGTGCTCCTACTGTTACCATGTTAATACACAGTTTTCTCGGTTGTTTGGTTTCTCTTTATTGGTTCAGTTGTGTTTTTTGAGATTTCTTAGATTAAGTTAAAGATATTCCCCACTATTTAATATTTTATGGGTTGTTAGTAAGAAAAAGCAAAACCATGTGTTGCCATGTAAGATTGAAGATGAACTGAAAGTTACCCGCAGCGACAGTCCAGATGCATCTCTGGATTAGATAAAGCATTAGCAGATATTTCAGCTGAAAATGTAAAGGTTGTAATATTTTAGTAAATGCCCATCAAATAAGAAAGTAGGAACAACATTCAAATTATATGATGGACATCAAAGAAATCCTGCTAATTTTGCATATTGTTTCTATTAGTTGATGAACTAAAGGAAGATCATTGAGAAGCAGAAACAATGTAACCCACAAAGCCCACAGTGTTGAGTTATTTTCCTTCATTATAAACAATAACGAAAAGATTTTAACCCAAAATTGTTGCGGTCCATGTTTATTGTCTTGCCGTCCTCATCACGTCCCCTAATGACCCATCACTGCCTGCAGTGTATGACTGAATGATGGAGGTGGTTTGTTTTAGATCCTCTTGTACAAGCAGAGAATGGACAGTTTCATAACGTGGCTCAGCTGCTCGTACCGGAAATTTTAAAGCAGAATATCAGACTTTGAAAAGCTGTGAAATATAATGAAAATATGATAATTTAAGTAAATGTGTCAATCAAGATTACGAACACCAAATCTACTGTTTATTTAATTGTCATTTATTTTTGTTTTTTGTAATAAACATCGTGCACAGAAGGGCAGGATCAGGTTGTCACTTCCTCCTTTCACAGAAATCTTTGTTCTCAATCACAAATTCGACCTTTAACATAAACAAATGGTGGTTGTGTCCCACTGTATACAATTAGAGCAGAGATGAAACCTTGAAGGATGTATACAGACACCACAGGCTAATTCATCTACATGGGTCCTTATTCAGTTTCAACTTTAGACTCGTTTTGTGTTTAACAACTGAAATTTAAAAAAACCTTGTTTTGTATTCAGCAGGATTAACATTCAATATGTGAACTCATAGTACAGGAAACAAAAACAGATGTAAAGGCTAGCACAAAGCAGAAATTCTATTTTACTAACTTATTCATGATGTTATAATTATGTTCAAACATAGATTACATCGTCTAACATTTACCTAGTTTTTAGGCATCACTAAGAGATGATGTTTTCTTAGTTAAAGATCTATTTGAGAGCTAAAAGCACCAACCAGATGACAGATGCTGTTTTATAGGAATGTAAAGTATATCTGAAAAAGTGTAAGTCTAATTGAGCGTATTATGACTTTATATTAACTCTACAGTTAAAGAGAAAAAAATAAGTAAATAAAAAGGTTGTAAAACTCAGCAGCAGATCTTCCCGGTGCAGCTGATCAGTCAACACCTCTGCCACCTGCTGTCTTTTATGTCTTTCATTACGCTGCACCTTTAACCAGATCACAGGAGCTGCTCGGTGAGCAGCGGCAGAGTAAAGAGCTGCTCGAAAAGAGAGGATATAAAGGAGCGTCTGCATGGAAGAAAGCAACGTTTGATAATCTACACTTAGGAAGTTTTCCCATCCTTTCTTCCCTTTTCTCTCTTATTTTCAAAGTGGGTAAAGATCCTCGGCAGCGTATAGGCAAGGTGTTCTGACTCTGCACCGCTCAGCCTCTCTAGAGCAAGTCAGAAAATACAGGGAGGAAGATTTACACGTACATATATCATCCACATATCAAAGACATGCTTGTAACGAGTGTGAGCAGGCCCCTGCTACCCTCCTACATACGCTCCTTTCTCCTTACTTCATCTGTAATACTAAAGTATCCGGTAGATCCGTCGCCCCCTCACAGCTTTATTTGGGGAAACTATTGAATAATCATAAATGTAACGTTAGCTTTCCGTATCTTGTTAGCCAGGAGGCTTACACTGTTCCAGTGAAAAGACTCCTCAACCCCCACACATTCACAATGGATTACAGAAATTATTCAACGTCTCAAATTAAAGGGTCTGCACTGAAATTCAACACCGTATGACAGCCTTTCCTGAAATACACCGAGGACTGGAAGCAAAGCTCATAGAGATACAGTATGAATGAGAAAGTCTAGATTCATTTATTTACTTATCTGTTAACCCCTTGTGAAAGGTCTGGATGGATGGATGGATGGATGGATGGATGGATGGATGGATGGATGGATGGATGGATGGATGGATGGATGGAT
>JAOXYM010000005.1:21371555-21389236 GCA_028567055.1 Leptatherina wallacei
GTGTGTGTGTGTGTGTGTGTGTGTGTGTGTGTGTGTGTGTGTGTGTGTGTGTGTGTGTGTGTGTGTGTGTGTGCAAGCTTGTGATGTGCTTCAGATGCGAAAGTTGTTGTGTGTCATACATTTCAAAGTTTACTGTATCTTGCCTTGCACTTTAAAAAGCAAACTTAATGGGGGGGGGGAGATATTTGCGTGCGCGTGTTCAGATTTGAGTGTTTACAAGCATTTTTTTAATTAATTTGATTACAAATATATTTTATTTATAACAGATGTATACAGACAAATGTGTTGGTAAAATGTAATATATCTAACCAATCTTAAAAACAATGATAAATATATATACATATATATATATAACTGTAAAAACAAATGTTTATTACATTGGTGGTTTTGAAATTACACCCACAGTAGCTTGAGTCCTCGTATTAAATGATAATGTTCATGATGATATTCATTTCACTGTCGCAGCAATGTCATCAAAACGTCCTTGAATCAGTCGGTATTAAAAATGTATTTTAAAAAATGTAAGTCATTTAAACATGATTTGAACTATAAGCCAACATATTGCAATTCTTTATTGTTATTTATAATTACTAATGGATTGTTTACATAAGACAGACGTTCAGCTTGTGTTAAGCCAATATTTTAGGAATTTTTATGTATCGCTATTGATTTGATTATGTTGTATTGATAACGACTGCAAAGATGTGTAATGAAACAAATATGAAAGCCAATTTGGGATAACAAGTTGCCTGTTTTAATCTTTTAGCTCTCCTTTTGCTATATTTTGTGCTTTTTATTATTTTTTTCCTTCAACATACAAAAAAAGAAAAAAGAAAATTGGGACTGAAACTCTTCCGAGGACTTACCCTGGAGCTGAGAAGAAATCTTACAGCGGAAGAACTAAAAGTGAATCCACAGATTACTCTCAACCATGTTTGTGCAACAATATTGGATAGACGACATTTGTGAACGCTCCTGATCTGAGCAGCCGTTGAGACTGTACGCGTGATGCTGGAAGCCAGACTAGATGTTGCACGACCTTGTACATTGCGAGGTGTTTTATCGTGTTATAATGTGCAGTGTGTAACAAGACAAGTCAGTGCAACCCTCTGGAGATTAAATGAATTATTGAAGTGTGTGAAGTTTGTGTTTATTTATGTCATAAGTTGATGTTTGTGTGTTGCTCTCCAACTGTAAAGGTGGCTAAATAGTGACTAAAGCTAAACGAGCGTAGCTGAGCCGTTCTGAGAGCAAACCTCAGATCTTAACCTCGTATTTATGTTGTCAGCCGGCTCTGTTCTGAGCATGATTGGCAGGGGTGGAGCCAGAGGAGTGACACTGGCATACGGATCACTAATGTCACCAGTTTGAGGTCAATTTTAAAGTTATTTTAATGATTAGTCATCTTTTAAAACTATTGACATTTGGCTGCATGTTTTTTGAAGGGATTTTGTCCAACTGCTAATGTTATGTAAGGCCATTAACCTTATAGTTCTTAGATAATGTTGGGAAGAAACTATTGTCATACTTAGTTCGTAGTAAGTGACTCGTGGTCTTAAAATCGCTCCCAATGTCGGGAACAATGGCAGTCCTCTCGGTCTTAAAGGGTTGCAGGACTACACATCAACTTAGTTAATAAAGATTTTCACATGGAGTGGAAAATAATCTGTAAAGAGGCTCAAAGAGTACCTCATCCTTAGCGCTAAGCTAGCGCTACATGATCCGGTTTAGTTTAAACGGGCGGCTAGCAAGGCTGCTAGTTGAATTTAAAGTAAGCTACAGCATGAAAATGTGGACAAATATACCCTGTAACCAGTCTTATTGCGTATAGGAAGTTATAAGAATGATTACAACTGAGATACTTCTGACTTTTTTTGGAAAGAAGAAGGAAACAGATCAGGCCAAGTCATACCGTAGCCCTAATGTTAGCAGCCCCGATAGCTTCCAACGTGGAGCTAGCCAAGTAAGTCATTGTAGTCAGGCACAAGGATCCAGTTTACGACCACAACTGGTCCCCCTGCCACATAAAGCACCACATTGTACCCAAAACAACCAGCTTACTTTTCTGTGGAGCTTTTTGAACTTGTTGCAAATATTTCCCAAATTCTTACAAGATGTTTTATTTCTCCCGTTTCTCCAATGTGGCCACAATTATCAGAGCAGTGTGTCAGAAAAAGGAACATAATTATTTCCTTTCTTACTATATGGACCCCCTGATAAACCCACCTTCTGGCCACCCTGTATAAAAGTCTAGCTCCGCCACTGGTAAGCTAATTGTTTTCATATTTGCTTTGTGTACTAAGCTTTTTACCAAAAGACTCCGCTAGAGAGCACAGTAGAGGACTCAGACCAGATAGAGTTGGCTAATTTAGGGTGTGAACAAGACTATAAACATGGTTTGTATTTGGTTCATTTTGAGATCACAGCAAAAAAAAAAATATAGCCGTAGACCATTGTATTAGATGGTATATAATATTACTGAGCTGTGGAGTTAGACTGTACTGAATGAGTCTCAAGTCAAACCATTGTCTCTCTGATAGATCAGGAAGAAAGCAGTTCAGTATTTCTGGCGAGTCTTCCCTCATTATAGAACAAGAAGTGAAGGTTTCATGCACACAAACAGTACTCACGCCATCAGCTGTCTGTGATACATGAAAAGAGAGAATCTCTTAACACCAATTAGCTTTTATTCTATCTGTGGTGATCAAACGTCCTCTTGTATGTGACTCTCCCTCCTTATAGTCTCAGATGGGTTTTGCACCCGGCTGGGAAGTGTAGCCCGGTGAGAGGTTTCAGCTCCCTCTCTTTCTCCACAGTTTTAACACCTTAACAAGAGGAGCTGAAGACCAGGTTAGTGTTTTGGACTGATGGTCTTGACGGCCCCGAGAAGAAGCTGTTCAGCTGTTTTAGATCGGAGAGTCTGGTATTTGGTAAATACTTCGTAGAAAATACAGAAATATAAACGTAAATTCATGGACGTGCCACAGAAAAAATTCCCATGTTCATCTTGGTGGTGATGCATGGGAAGCTCAACACAAGACATGCGGAGCTGGAAGCTGACACCAGTTCTTCAGGAAAACGTGTTTCTATTTTTCCTCTTTTGTTTGTGTTAATAAATGTTTATTACTTTTTTGCTGTATAAAGGGACAAACACTTATCAGAGTCACTTGGTCAAAATGTCTCTCCTCCACACGGAAAGGGAAACTTTTTTAAATTTTATTTAAGCTGACATGTTGTTTAATCTTTGGCTCAAAGAAATGGTTGATTATGTAGAAAATATAAATTCAGTATGAAAAATGACCCAGAATGAAAAGAGAAAAGCTCCACCAGAACAGGAAATAGTATGAAGCCTCTTCGATGGCTTGCTGGAGAACTGGATCCCTACCTGTAACCAGGACCTGGATCATAAAACATTTCCCAATAATCACTTTTGATCTTTAACTCATGTTTCATTCATCTCAGTCAGTCCTAAAGGAACATTCGTACGCTACCTAGCAACCATGTCGTAGAGCTACAACAGCCATTGGATAGCTCATTTAGCAAGATGTCTGCTCCCCATATGGGAAACACTGGTCCGCATCCAGCATTTAGGGCCCCCCCCCATCATCACAGGCATACACCACACCCTCATGTTAGGATCAAGATGCAAGCTTCCATACTATACATCACTGATGCTATGCAAGGTAGAGCCTGCACATCAAGTCAGAGGGGCTTCATCACATGGAGACTGTAGTACTTTACCTGTAGAGTACTTAGATACTTACTACATGTAGACAGGTGAGGTAAACATGGTGTCTCAGCTGCCACCTGCCACTGCTTGTTATCTCCCGTAGGGGGAGCAGACATCTTGCTAAGTGAGCAATCTAGCTCCTGTTGTAGCTCTAAACATGGTTGCTAGGTAACGTAGAAACGTCCCTTTAGGACTGACAGAGATGAATGAGGACCAATCCCTTTGATATTCCAACATAAAGCCTGAGATTTTCTTCCAGATGCTTCAACGTGAAGATTTTCACTTTTTACTTTCAGTTTTCTTCTTTTAAAAACAGCAACCCTGCACCATCGTCACATTTCTAAACTCATTGATCTCTGAGCTGAAACTCATCCCTCCACCTTTACCGGGAGTTGAACCTGCAGCTTGTTGATCTTCAGCCAGTTCTCCATCACCCTGAGAGAACACACCTTTCAATTTTGACCAAAGGAAAAACAAATGAATTCAGCAAAGACATCAAAGATCAGTGCAAAGTCGGCCACACGGTCACAATGCCACATATGATCCACCATCCACCCCCACTACCCCCACCCCTGAAGGGAAAGCTGGTTTGAAGGTAGTGAGAAGTTTAAGGAGAGGAAAAATGCACGAGGACTATTGATAAAGTCATCATAGGGGCCCGCCAAGATAGTTTGTACATAAGGCTCAGAATTTCATGCTCTACCCTTGAAACAGGTGCATATCGCAGGAAGTGTTGCAAATCTTTTTTTTTGGGGGGGGGGGGGGGGGGGGCAACCCAAACTACAAAGTTTACAGTCTGACTGAAAGGATTTTTCCCCCTACATGTTTAGCTGTGTTACTCATTCCACAGATGCACAATCCTTACAAGTTTGTAAAGCTTTCAGCTGTGTATAGTACAACATTTTTGTATTATTAAAGGGAAGAAATAATTGACCAAAATAACTTTTCCAAACTTTTTTGAGGGGTTTATGTGTGGTAGCTGTTGTCTGCAGATTTATGAGTCATTCATTCCTCTGAGTATACGGGCAGTAAATGCTAATTGTTAGCTGCTGCTGCGTTTTCTTTCAACCCTGGAGAGCAAATACGATTTTTTTTTATCGGCTTAAAGGGGCAGTGTGTAACAAAATCAAAGGTCAATGACATCACATTTTAATATATCATCAACTACTGTGTTTCTATTGGCATCTAATGGCTTTACTAAAATAATTCTTTTGTTTTTATTCTCTTATAATGAGCCATTTCTATGTACTTGCTGCAGATTCACATACATGGCAGCTGCCATATTTGTGCCACCATCTTTACTACGGTGTCTCTGAATGGACAAACAACTGTGTGTGAAGTGAGAATCCTCTGAGCTTTAAAGCTACAGCACCCACTTTGATTAATAGGTACTAGAGCCCTGTTTGGGATAGGTAACGTCTTAAAAAGGCACATAGGGGAAGTAGTTACCTGTAGTGGCCACTGGAGGCCACTGGACCTGGAGAATATTTCTACACACTGTACCTTTAATGAACACTGGAGTAACAAGATGTAAATGAACTCTCTTTCAGGAAAAATTCTGAATTCAGATATGCAGCATATTGAAGTGTTTCAGCTACTACAGTCTCTTCTGTTATGAAGTGTGATAGGCGTGTTTTATCCTACACTGTGTGCGTTCTGTCCGTCTTTCTTAGGCTGTAGTAATGCTGTCAGTGAGTAGAACAGCGTAGGCCGCGTTCGAACGTGCACAATGGTCTCATAATGATGAAAACAATGTGTGGACATAAAATGTAAAGCATGAGTCATAATCTAAACACTTTAACTGGTTGACAGCTGCAGCCTGTAGTAGCAGAGAATACTCTGATGAGTCGCTAAGCTTTTAAATGAAGCATTAATGGCTTTGTTTTTAACCCGGGGGAGGTGTGAACAAGGTTTTACACCACAGATTGAGCTGTTTTTTATGCTGATTTCAGCTGTTAATGAAACGGTAAACTGTAGACGCAGAGACAATAACGTAGTCGTAGAAACAGATATAGAAAAAGTTGACTTTCTTGTCTTTATGTTGAACAATAAAATCATAATTGAGCAATATTCGTCTCCCCAGATACCTCAGTAATGTTTCCACCACTTCAGTGGAATCAAACTTTTATTTGGATTTGTAGCTTTAATAAAAAAAAAGGAAAAGTCTATTAACTATTAACTTTTTTTTGCTTCAAAATTCTGTTTTATTGAAACCTTTTTGTCTCTTCTGCTAATGCAAATCACTCTAAATTAGCATCATCATCCTCCAGATCTGGCATGTCTTCATATCCTTCTTCTTCTTCTTTCCTCCTTTGCTCTTCAAGCTTTTTCCTCTCCTCTTCTGCCCTCTTCTTCTCCTCCATCGCCCTCTTCATCTCCTCCTCCACCTCCTTCCTCTTCATATTTGGCACGTCTTCCTTATCCTGCTCCTTTTTGCCCTCATCTGTTTTCTTTCTATTCTCCGCTGTGTCGTAGGCCCACTCCTCATCCGAGTCACTGATGTCATCGTCGTCGATGTCCCTGTCGGGATTGTATGACTCCGTGATGTCATTGATGGCTTCCTCTGCAGGCTCTGGCTCAGGTTTGTAGTTTGGGTCCTCCAGTTTGCCCCAGGCGACCTTGTCGGCCTTGCAGAGGTTGATCTCCACTTTGGATGGGACCATGTTGACCGAGCTCTTTTTGATGTTGACCACCTGAAAGCAAGAGAGATCGTGTCTGTGTTCATTTCCTCAGGTTACAATCATTAACCCTCCTACTTTGTTGGGTCAGTTCCATGTTGTGTCATGTCATGTAGCATTAAAGACTCTAAACTCAAAATTTAAATCAAGCTAAATGTAAATAGATGATAATGTTGGTGTATATAAAGGTAGTGTCTAGGAGATAATACTCACCCCCCAGAGGTGGAAGTCCCGCTTAAAAATCTTATCGTTCTCAAAGTGGATTTGACATGAAAGCTACAGAAGTGAAATAGAAAGACAATTGAAGAAGAAAAAAGTTTTTTTTATACCCTTCAATAACATCACTTACAATATAAATGAAAGAAAGAGTTCATCAACTACATCTCAGTAATGGTACCAATGATCAACTAGGCTCTGACATTTCAGAAATATCTAGAAGCACTCAGGGAACTCACCCCTTCACCAAGACGTTGTCATTTCCTTTATTTGCCAATTACTTGGGGCATTGTCTTTTACTTAGAAGGTTTAATTTAAAAAAGATCCCTATCTCCCCATAGTAAAGAATCCTTTAAAAAAAATCCTTGGATCCAGGCGGTGATCCGGATCACCCCCAAAATCTAATCACTTGTTCTTTATTCCATTATTGAGATTTCCAGAAATATGATAGTATAAAAGGCTGAGTATATGTTCATTATGAGATATTTTATAAACATTTCCTGGAAAACTGGAACCAAAAGGAGATTTAATTAATCAAATTTGCCCATCTCTGTTACGCTTTGTCCTCTTTTCCTTGCTAACATTGCTAATTGTTCTTTTTAGCTAACTTTAGCTTTCTGAAGCTCAGATTCATAAATCATTTTTTGGAGCCTTAAGTCACAACATTTAACTTGTAAACATCAAAGGTCGCAATGTTTTTATCTGGCTCTAGTCTACACGTTTACATCAGTTACTGAATGCTCCGTAAATTTGGCTAATTTGTTTCTCTACAGTGAAAATTGTGTTGTCTTTGCGATCTGTGGTGATATTTAGAGATAATTACTAATATTTCTTACTGAAGTGAATTAGAGAGATGTTGCTGCTGCAGACAAAAACCTCCTCATATCAATGACTCTTCAATAGCTGGAGGAAAAAGATGAGCTAACCAAAGATAAAGCTGTTGAGACCTTTTCTAAAAGCACATGAGCAGTATTTAATATTTGCATCACTCACCACTGTCCGGTTGGCCTGTATGGTGCAAAATTCAGGGTTTGAATTCTTGGCGTAAATTGTTACAACAATATTATTTCCAGTTTGGTGCCAGTCGTGTCGACACCCCACCTTCTTCTTGTCCTGTAAACGGTCACAAAGAAACACACATTGAGATACAGCATGTTCACCTTGGGTTTTTTTTTTTTTTAAATTGAATTAAAAAAAATTATTTTCTTAGCATGTTTTTTAAAAGATGTGTTTTTAAAGTTTAACGCAGCCTCCAAAGTCCCTCCTTTATCTGATGGAGCGCATTGTTCAGGTGGTGCGTACCTGCTTTGGCACCCAGCGGTGTTTCCCTGTAGTGCAGCCCTTCTGGTCCAGGAAAGCATTGAAGTCTGTTGTCTTTATGCAGCAGCAGCTCCAGTATTTATATCTACACAAAGAGATGAGCACAGCTGGTAACAGCTGTGTAATCTACAGGACGGAAAACAACAACCTGATACTGATGAACTGCCGCTAATTCAGGTCCTAATAGTGGAAATAAAGAGGTTCGCTCTGATGCAGCTGCGTTATTTTAATTTCACTTGCACTTTAATTTACTCCTGAAGTCTCTAACGCTGCAGAATTGTTCTAATTACTCATCTTTAATAACCCGTCTGATCTTTCTCTTCTGCATTTTGGCTGTAATATTCCTTGTTTTGCTTACATGGCCTTTACTTTTGTTTTGTTTACATTTCTCCTTTGTAGAATCTGTTTAATTGCTGTTTGAAGACCGAGTCGTGCATATAAAGATTGCAATTATGTTGCTGTAATAGCAGATACGTCCTTTTGTTCTATGTTGGGTAAACAAGAGGGAACTTGGAGGGCTTATTGCTTCCTCTTACCCCTCGTGGAAGATGGGAGCTCCTGGATGGTGGGTGCACACCTCCTTGTCGGTCTCTGGGCCTTGGTACATCTAAACACACAGACAAGATGCTAACGATCACACAGCAAAGATAATCTGATCAGTGAGGATGATGTCACTGATCACATGACAAGGTCACCAGTTAAAGCACGGATGATAAATTCTGGTCCCCGGGGGCCGTCGCCCTGCTGGTTTTAGATGGTTTTCCTGCTTCTCCATCCAAATTATGACCCATTCATTTATGGCCAAAATGAATGGATCGTAAACGGGCTATTGGAGAGATCCATCTAATCTGAATCAAGCAGTGTTTTGATCTTAAGTTTAAAGCCTTCGTTGGGTTGATGCATTCATGGACCCTGTTCTTGATTCGGCAAAGTCCTTGGTTAGCCCTTCCTGTAGTCTCCAGCTTCAGGTCCAGCAGTTTTCTGCTGCATTTTAGTAGTTCTTCTCTAAAGATTTTAGGCATTTTACATTTTTTAAAATAAATTCAAGACATATTTGTTGTTGATTGTTGATCTCTTGCTATTACAAATTGTTTGAAAATCAGTTTGAATCAATTTATTTAGCTAATTGATCCCAAGGCATTCAAAAATATGAGTTTTCATTCTTTGATGAATATGAATTTTTTTAATTCACATTTCCTTCTTCAGACGTGTGTATAAGCATTTAATTAAAATAGAAAAGAAGGCATTACCAGCATTGTACCGAACTAGATCCTGTGAAAGTTTCATGTCAAAAAATATTGACATAAGATGAAAATATAACTATGTTAAACTTTTTAACCAATCACGTTTCCATGAATAGAGGGAGAGTAGAAGTAAAAAGACTGAAGAGTGGCTGGTCAGAGCTACATGTTGTTGTTTAATTTGTCCACCAGATGGCGCTCTTATTAAACTTTACAAAGACTGATGTTTCGGTTTGATGAACCAAAGCACAGCACCGTGTGTGTACCTGTACCGGTACCTGTATCTTTATGAGGAACCAGTTTAGGTTTGACAGGTTTACACATTTAGTTTTGATGGTTAAACTAAAGGAATGCGCAAAAATGTCCTGATTTGCGCAGATATAAACTGAAATTTACTTCATAAGATCTCTTGTGGTAAACCCAACTCTCAGCATAGCACATAATAATTTAATAAATGATCTAACCCAATGTTTCCCAGCAGATTATTTACATTTATTTTATTTATTTAGTCCAGATTAAATGAAAGAAAGCTAAAGAGTGTTGCATCTAGTTAAAACCAGTGAAATAGAGACAAACTTGAATTGAATAAAGAATAAAAACAGGAGTTTTTTGAGGTAAAATTATTACTCTGCATTTCCTCAGTGTCCTCACAAATATAGCAATATGAACGTGTGCAGACAACAACCACGGGTGCAGATGATGAATTTGTTGGTTTTTGCTGATGTCAGATAGGCGACTATTTCAGGCCTCGGCAGAAATGCCACAGAAGTTTCACACACACACTTGAACCCACGATGAAGAAACACTTACTGTTTTACACCCAGGGTTTTTGCAGCGGGTCCCATGTATGACGGTCTGACTTTCTATGAAAAGACAGAAGAAGAAAAAAGATGAGACGTTTTTCACTTCCTGCTCGAACACCTTAAATCATCAAGTTGGGTTTGAACACACGTGAAGTTTTTTTTCTCTTAAAATCATGTGAAAAAAATTCCAGATTAGCAGATTTTCAGTCATATCGACCAATCTGAGTTTTTTAAATTCACACGTAATCAGCGTGTTTTCCTTCATAGTCACATGGGTGATATGTGGGGGACCAGATAAGGACACTTTATCCTGCAAACTGGACCACATCATCACACACAGGCAGCATCATTTAAGGATTCACTGTTGAATCAACTGAATAAACTGTTGAATTATGCATCAAACTTATGTAAACAGACATCTTTCGCCTGAACCCATGTGCATAGACAAACACACACAGATTATTATGTAAACTGGAAAACTGGGTCTGTGGGGTTGTTGTCTGCCAGGTCCTGTTGGTTTTTTTTGGTTTTGAAGTAAATCTTAAGAGTTTTCTGTGATTGTTAAGAATCTGCTAATATAAAGGCCACATTAAATTAATGATCCCTGAACAGATGTTTATATTAGTTTATTTAAAATGTGCATTTTATACACTAAGACAGTTCTCCATGATATATGAGGATGATACAAAAAAAGGATCATTTTATTTATTTGCTATATGCAGAATAGTACGGAGACTTTTAAGTGCAAAACAAAATGTTGTTTTTTTGCTTAAATCTTTTTTTTCTTACAAGTGGTCTATTAAGTGTTGTAGAACAGGTCTAGTTAATAAAAGACTGGTCACATCTGGGCTTTTTGCATTTCACAAACAAAATAAAGGTTTTAAAAATTTAACAAAAGAAAGAAAAGTTTAAGGGTGTAAATGATCAGAAGGATAATTTAGCTCAGGTTTAACAAGTCTAAGGCAGAAAATGTCCTTGCTTTTAATTTCACGTCTGTGTGTTTATAATGACTGCTATGTGTGTTTATATAATGGCATTTTGCTTCGTAGTACCGCATCACAACCGGATATCAACACAGTAGTTGGTGTGAACGTGCACCATGGCTGATTCAGCAAAGAAACCCAAGAGGACATAATCGAAGGGAAAGAAAGACAGACCCGGGATAGAACAAGAGACGAGGTAAGAGTCAACACACTGACTTTTACTGGCTGGAAAGAGCTCAGAGAAGAGACAGGATGCAAGATGGATGATGAATTAGCCGTCACTCGGGACAACAAAGCGAGAAAATCTGCTTAAGTTCAGCATCGGCCCTTTAATGCTCATATTCTGTAGCATTTCCACGGCCTACTGTACCTGGTAGGCGGCGTAATGTCCTAGCAGCGCAACGTCTTCCTTGAATTATAACGAAGAAGAAGGTGACACAGAAACAAGCGAGGACAATAGTGGACGTTCAGCAGTTTATATTATTTCTTCTTACTATAAGGCTTTAAACAACAAAAAATCCCCAGTACATTTATACATGACGATGTTCCCGCTTTGTTCTTATTGCTGAGTCACACAGGAAGTGATGAATCTTTTGACCAGTTAATGGTTTGCAGTGTCAAACTCCATCCTTTAGAGTCAGGTTGGGAAGACTGGGACCTCAGGTTGGATCAGATATTCTGACGCCCGGTTCTTTGCCTCTGGAAACACAAAATAATGAGCCAGACCCCTCGGTGGTCTGGCTCCAATCTGATCTGATTTAGTACCGCATATAAAAATTGAGTGGGTCTGATTTAAAAAACAAAACAATTGGATTTGTGTTGTTAAAACTGTCATTAAATAATCATTTATGGGTCACATATGAGCCAAAAAGCTGGATTTTGGCCACTTTTACCTACAGTAGGAACACTGTATGAGTGCTGTGGTTTTTCATCAGAACCTGGCTAAGATGGCCTACATACCCTCGATAGAAAGGGTCAGCAGGTTTACACAAAAAAGAGAAAATTTTGTACATTTATTTAAAAGAAAAAGCTGATTTATTGCTGATTAATTGCAGCACAAGTTGTTCAGACCTGCATGCAAAAAATGCTGAAATGTGATCCTCTTGCACAAAACTTCCGTGAGGAATATTTGATGATTCACTCTGGCTGTGAAAGCACCAGCGATGTGTTCAGGAACGGGTTGAAAAACAACACCCTGAGCACTGACCTTTCTTCTCGCTCTCCGCTCTGTTTCTGATGTCCAGGTTTTCCAGCACTTGAGCCAGCGAAGCGGACACTTTGTGGGGAAGCTTGGTCATCGGCTCATCTGGACTGTGTGCACACACAAACACATTCATGTTAACACACAACTCGGATCATACAGAGCGGCATCGTACCGGCCTGCAGACAGATACAAGCCGTTATATTCGCTGCATTATTCATCCCAGAGATGCTGCAGCTGACCTCACCCTGACTCCTCTGGATGAATGCTACACAGCAGCGTCTGCACGCGGCAGACTAACAAGAATCTATATGCAAACTGACAAATTCCACTTATTCCAAGGGCGCTAGACGGCGAAGCGTCGTCATATAAATGAAGGCTGAGTGTGAATCACACACCTTGGTCTCTCTTTCTGCAGCATCTCAGCAGATTTGGGGCCCTGGTAGATGATCTCTTGGTCACTGGTGTTTTTAATGTCGGCCTTATCTGACGACACCTCCGGCCTCAGAGGCTCCTGGGGCTTCACGTTGCTGTGGCGCCCGCGGGTACAGCCCTGCATTTAAACCATCACAGGACACATCAGATTAGGATGCAATCCTTGATCTCACATGTGCAGAGATGGAGTCAAGCCTGCTCAAATATTAACCGTGTTGTAAAAGAGGAAATATTTCCTGCACCATCTTTTAAAGATGTAATGAATTCTGCAGAATCCAGATGAAGTTGCCTACAGCTTAGATTTACTTACGCTTTGCTAGTGTTATAGGTAAAAATACTGGATTACATTTACTTTTCATGTGTTTAAATGTAGCTGTTACAACCTTTTTGGTTTCTGAGAATAAAACAAGAATTCAGGGCTCTTCTTGTGTTTTTGAGTGTTAAACTGGCATCGTTTTATGACCTGCTTAGGCCTGATGATGTAAAACACAAGTAGTTTAATTATCTTATTATAAACAATGAAGATTAATAATAAAAATATAATAATAAAGATACTAATACACACTGTACAATCATGATTATCCTTTGGTTCCAAAACCTTTTGAGCCACAACCACCAAGATAACATACATTGGTGTTCGCGACCCCCCCTTCCGCAACATCAATGATTAATTGTAGATCAGATGGGTCATCCTGCAGGATCCTCTAAATATAAGGCTTGAAAACTGTCAGACTTCATAAATAAGGAGGATTCATGTGGATTTTTTGCATTAATGCGTAAAAAAATGAAGGTGCTAAATTTAGATTTACCTTCATTGATGTTTATCAGCCCTGATAAAAATCCCAAATTTATTTGATAAAATGTTAGTTATATAGTTTTCACATTTATCTGGCGACCCCCTGAAATGATTTTGCGACCCCCAGTTTGGGAACCGCTGCTTTAAATGGTACCACAACCTAATGGTATCGTATTGACAGGAAAGATGTAGGTATCGCCCATCCTTAATTTCATTTTGGTTTGTCGTCATTAAAAAAAAATCCCAAAAAACTGATAAATCGCATCATCGGATGGAGTCAATGTGATTGTCCATCGCAGTCCAGCAAGGACATAGCAGACATGTGTAGCCTGAGACTCACGAGAACAGGTCGCATTTTAAATATAAAATTAAACATATTGAAGAAACTTTCCTTTTTGTTTGTAGCAGCTGCTGAACTGATGATTTTGATAGTAAGGAATGTTTTAGCTCACACAGATATTGCTTATTATTAGACCCTCACATTATAATTCACATCTCCTGTGTCTCCAGGAATGAAAAACAACTAGAAAATCTATCTGTACTTCATGCGTATGTATCAATTCGAAGTTAAATATGAGTATCTTTAAGCAGCGGCTCAGAGTGCGTCTTACGCCACCGGTTTCTCCTTCCACTTGATTAAAGTTTAATCAAAGGAGCTGCATATTTTCACATCATTTCCACTCTCACTGATTTATTACTGAAGCTCCTCTCCACTTCCTCACGCTCCAAACTCTGCAGTGTTTGACCCTGAGCTTTTACCTTGATGGAGAGAAACTCGGAGAAGTCTGTCGTCCTTTTTTTACAGCAGGACCAGCCCTGATAAACAAACACACGCATAAATATTTAGTGTCACGTTCCAGATCAGACACTAATGAAATGCTCACTGAATGATCGGCTTACTTTCAGGGCATCGTGGAAGATGGGGACTCCTGGGTGGAAGAGGCAGGAATCTGTCAGGGGGGGGGGGGGGTAAAAAAGAAAGTGAGTCTACATATAGACACACACACACAGTCAGCAGCTGTTCACACCGTCACTGCACATTGGAGTTGGTATATGTCCCATATAAGGAGAGCTGTCGTCCTTCCAGAAAAACGTGGCTGATAACGCTGCAAGTCCCTCTCACATGGAGACACACTTGCATGTATAATAACACGGACACAAACTAACACCAGAAATCTCCTCCCTGGTGACAAAAAGCTCTCCACTTCGTCCCCTTACAACTTGCACTATACATATTTCTATCTGTTTATAATGAATTAGCATATTTTAGAGCCACAATTTACATTTGATTTGCACATCAAGGCAGAAAACGCACCGCAAACGCGGTCACAAGTGGCCACTTCAAAATGAAAGTGGGCAGCCGATTCAGACGTGGTGAAAAAGCTTTACACACATTTCAATGAAAAGTTAAAAAGCAAATCAGTAATAAGAGATAAATCATTTCTAATTTAGAGATTAAACAACTAAATCTGTGCCTACACAAGCAGTTACAGGGAAGTCTGGGTTGCTTTATTTTAGGCCTTACTCTCAGTTTGGCTCAGGCTTTAATCCAGTTAACATAAATAAAGCCAGTAAGTGGCTCCAAACTGTCCTGAAGGGAATTTTAAAGGAGAATAAAAGAAACAGGTGGTAGGATCTCACCATCTTTGTTCTCGTCGGGGTCAAACTTGTCTCCGCAGCCTTTGTTGTAACACAGTAGAGCCATGTTGGCCTGTTAGTTTCCCTCTACAGTCTGTAGGAATCTGCTCCTGTTCAGATATCTTCCTCCAAACTGGTCGCGTCTCCTGGTCTTAACGTCACCGTCGGACCTCCAGAAGTTTCTCTGGAGGCAGAAAGGAAAGATCCAGAAGGAGTGATCGTCTTCTGGAGCGAGGAGAGAGGGGTTTCTCTCTGTCTGGTTCAGGCCTGGTTGAATGGATGATAAAAATAGCAGCTCACCCCTGTTTCATCTCCTCACACACACACACACACCCCCTCTCTCTCAATTTACAGCTGTCAAAACTTATCTGAAGGTGGGGGTGGACATTCCTCCTGGTGAGCGTGGGCTGTGACAAACAGGCGTGCTGCGGCGCAGCCGGCAGCCGCCACAACAAGGCCGACAGACGCCTTCTGGGTTTCTGTCACTCTGTGCTGCTGGATCTGCAGCCGCCTGGTGACATCAGGGCTGGTTTTCCCCAGAGAAACATCGTTTGTTGTTTCACCTCCTGGAGATGCTCAGAGACATTATGATACCAGCCTTCACTGTGCTGCTGAAAAGTCTACAATAATGTTTACACCCCAAAGTCAGATTGCTCCAATACAAGCAGCGTTTATCTGATTTTCTTCTTCCATCATAGAGCTTTAAATCTGTGTGTAAATCAGTTTTATTTTATTCATAGCTGTGTGTGAGTTTGTTGTGAGGCATGCATCAGGAGTGGGAAGAAAGGCTTAGTTTTTATTCCAGATAAGAATTGTCATATCCCTGTGATGAATCATCTGCACTGGTACCTGCAGATAAAGCCCGAATCAGCCTGGTTCAATTCAGTTCAACTTTATTGGTTATAGCACCGAATCAGGAACTTTTACAGACACAGTCGGATTCAATCCAATTCATTGTAGCCCGTTTAAAAGCCAACACTTCATAGAAAAATAACTGCTTAGCCAAGGAAACGAGAGGATTGCATTGAATCTTTTTCAGTTCTATCATCCATCCTGGGCATGCAGGGGAAAGGAAAAACTTCCTTTCAACAGGAAGGTAAACCTCTGGCAGAACCAGGCTCAAGAGGGCCATCTGGACCGGTTTGGGGGCGGAGCTAAAGCTGATTTCAGGAGAAAGCGGTCATTGAAGCTTGCTGAAGTAGGATTAAATCTCTGGTTTTGTTATAAAATGTTATAAATGGAAATAAATGTGGTATGTTTGCAACGTAAATGGGTCATTTTTTCTTTTCCAGTGACCATTTCCCAGTAAATTTGGGTCATAATCAGAGCAGACGTGATAATGTGTCAATGCATCTGCAGAAAAACCTTAATGAGCTCTTACAATCACTGGACAACATCAGTATATAAAAAGAGAATTAAACGGTCCATCCTTGGATTTTATTATAGATTTTATGTTATTTTATAACTGAGGTGAAACAGGGTAAAAGTGATGTAAAGTGATGCTGTGCATGGCCAGCTGGAGGAAAGTCGCTGCCAAAAACTTTTTCATGTTAGAAAGCTAAATTTGTCGTCTGCATCAAGATTTAAGCAGATAACTAAATATATGAAAATGAAAACGCTGTCAAAGTTCTGACTCTGCTTTTCAGTATATATGTATATATACACATATATATACATATATACACACACACACATGTATATCTATATAAATAAATATGTATATCTATCTTTACTTCATGGTGAGCGCAGAGACAAACGGCCAGCCACTGAGAATAAGATATATTATTCTCCCCGGTAAGAACAGTGCTGCTTGTCAGGCACAGGACACTCCTGAGTGACGTATGTCTTCCTGAGGACCACTTTGTCATAAAAACCCTGAAATGCTGCCAAGTTCATCGCCTCTGTGCTGCTTCGAAGCCCTTGATGTCAGTCAAGGAACAAATGAAAACCATTGGGTGCATCATTCAGAGTTCAGCAGCAGATGGGAACAGGATTTTAATCCCTCGGTGTGGGAGTGTTGATGGAATAACAGAGGAAATCAGATTTGTCTGGAGTCAAGAAAAGCTGATTATATACACAATGTACACAAAAACAAATACGAAAACAGTAAGCAGACACAGGAGGTGGGGCATTATGCTTCCCACAGTTTTTTGAAGGTGGTCCTCAAATGTTCATATTTTAAGTTTATATTCTTGTAATCTTAATTTTTTTTAATCTTAATGATGCAATGTTTTTTAATTTGACTCAATCAGTAAAAAAAAAAAAAAATCCCATGTCATAAAGCAGTTAGATTTGTTTAAGTCTTTTATAAGCCAATAACTGTAAAATAATTGTGTTTAAAATGGATGTGATACATCTTACATGAGCCTATCAGATCATTATTGGGGCACTTCATGCGGAGGGGAGTTTCTTTATTTGTAACCAGGACCCCCCCCCCCATGAGCTGCGGCCAAGGCAGCCGCTAGGAATTAAGGTCAACCCTCATCATCCATGACCATGTGTTTTACTTCCATCAGGCCCTTCTCTCATGCAACCACCTCCCTGTTTGGGTTCAGGAGATTAAAATACTTTAAATCTTAGTTACGTGTGGTCTAACTATCTCTTAGTTATACTGTTATAGGCTCAGACAGCTGAGGGACG
>JAOXYM010000005.1:21401294-21411741 GCA_028567055.1 Leptatherina wallacei
TTATCTTCAGCAAGACGATGGAAACATTCCTCAGAGGTTTTGCTCCATATTGACATGATAGCATCACACAGTTGCTGTACATCCATGATGAGAATCTCCCGTTCCAACACATCCCAAAGGTGGAATATTGGATTGAGATGTGGTGACTGTGGAGGCCATTGGAGTACAGTGAGCTCATTGTCATGTTGGAGATGATCTGAGCTTTGTGACATGGTGGACTACACCACCATCCTGAACAGTTGATACAAGGCAGGATAGATCCATGCTTTTGTTTCCAACAAATTCTGATCTTACTATCTGAATGTTTCAGCTGAATTGGAGACTCAGACCAGGAAATATTTCTCCATCTTCTATTGTCCAGTTTTAGTGAGTCTGTGTGAATTGTAGCCTCAGTTTCCTGTTTTTAGCTGACATGAGTGGCACCCGGTGTGGTTTTCTGCTGCTTCAAGGTTGGATGCGTCGTGTGTTCAGAGATGCTATTCTGCAGACCTTGGTTGCCCATTCTCCTCTGACATCAACAAGACATTCTGGTCCAGACAACTGTTGCTCACTGGATATTTTCTCTTCAGACTATTCTCTGTAAACCCTGGAGATGGTTGTGCGTGAAAATCCCAGTAAATAGAGCAACCATGCCATGTTAAAAGTCACTTAAATCATTTCTTCCTCATTTTGATGCTTAGATCGAACTTCAAGTCATCTTCACCATGTCTACAATAAGGATGGAGAGATTCACCGATTTGAATCGGTGGTCCAAAACAGACGTTTGCGACGCGACTGCACCGGTAGCTTCAGTGTGCATCGGATACAGCTCCCGGCCAAATGCGCAATGTATCTTTCTTAGCGTATCTGCATCTGTAAAACTTGTAGTTACATCGATTATTACATAGTTCATCTCCTCAGCAACCATGTTTTCGAGGCACCATGAACTCATCATCACACTCTTTTGCCGTTCTGTTATTAAAACATCCAGGAGCCAGGCGGCACAACTGCAGTTAGTTTACAGCAAACATGGAGCGAAGCGAGACAACAAGTAAGAGGAGATATCCAGCGTACCACCGAAGTCAAACGTTTGGCAATTCTTCAGATTTTTTTAAGAAGGATGATGGAAAACTCAGTCAGCCAACTAGAAGGGTGTCAGTCTGTCAGGCAGGATGTGCATTGCACTATGATGAAGCCATTTGCACGACGCACATTGTTGATGCTGGGAAATGTAATGAAAAATACATTTTTGTTTATAATTTCATGCTTATTAGAAATAAAACAATCTATCTGTAACATATTGAATTGCATCTTATTTTAAGTTGGATTTATTGGTTTGCTTTATAGAACACAAGCTAAATACATGCTTCACAGGAAAAGAGGACAAAATATTTGGGTTGTTTAGCAACCAGATGTGGGCTTGTAAATTCTTTGTATTGTGTTGAATAGCATCATGAATCGTATTGAACTGAACATAAGAACATTGTTTAAAGTCAAATTGTGATCAAATCATTAATGAATCGTATCACATCGTGAACAGGGGCAAATCGTAACACATCGTATCGGCCCGCCACTTTAGTGTATCTTTAATGTATCTAATCGCTGGCAGCGTATAGACATGCGTATCGAATCGGTCTCAGTGGTGGGGATCCACATTCCTAGTCTACATGACTAAATGTACCGAGTTGCTGCCACCTGACTGGCTGATTAGATATTTGTGTTAAGTTATTAAACCTGTACCTATTAAAGTGACCCTGTTTTTAAATGTTCTTGGTAAATTGATTCTTTGCTTTTTCTCGTCTCTCCATCTGGAAGCTGAAGGTTGGAGCTCGGTCACTGCTGACAGCTTCATGTAGGGATGTGTGAGCTTCTGCTATTAAAGGAGGCAAATTACAGTTTGTTTTCCAGAGGGAGCGGTCAACACGTTCATAATCATGATGGATTAATCCCCACAGGCAATTTCTGTACTTGCTGGTTCATCAGAAAGTTGAAGCCGAAACAATGCAGAAAACACAACTTCTCCCAGAATGAGACATAAAAATACGCTTTCATCTTTTCTAATTTTGTAAATGGGACTGAAAGGAGGAAACTTCTTGTAAAGAGGTGCAACAGTGGGAATCTTTTTAGAAGATTTTGATCAGAGAGATGCTTTGTGGCAGTCAAGTGGAACAATTCTTGGATCTTTGTGTGCTGCATCCCTTTTTTTTTCTTTGTCTTCAGTTGCAAAAGTATAAAATCCCAGAGAGAAAAGGTGAGGAGGCAGAGGCATCAATTACACCTCCCGGTGTCACGTTGCTTACTGCTCACACAACAAGATATGAGGAAGTTATTTATGGAAATTGGGCAAAAAAAACAAAACAGAGTCGGGATCTTTTTCAACAAGTGTCCCCAAGGAGCCCGAGAAAGGGAGGAAGTGACAGAGGAAAAGATGAAGAGGAAGATAAGCAGAGCGGGGAGCCCAGAGCAGACATTTCTGAGCAGCTCGTTAAGACTTGTCTTTACTAAACAGAGATAAGTACTTACATAACTAGTATAGAACATTCCATTCTGCATCAGGACGCAACAGGGAAAAAAGACAAGAGGACAAAAAGACACAGAGAGGGAGGAGGAGAAGAGAGCAAGTAGAAGGAAAAGTCAGAAGAAAATGAGATGAAAGAGGGAGGCAAAAAGGTGTGGTGGAAGAGAGGCCGGGATGAGTTCATACATGGAGAGAAATTGTGATGAAAAAGTAACAAAAAAGATGAGAGACGCAAAAGAGAAATGAAAGATTGAGCGGTGAGGAAAAGTTGGACAGCGGAGAGAGCAGAGAAAGAGAGAAAAGGAGGTTAGAACAGCAGCGTAAGCAAAGGAAACAAAGAACGAGGGGTCACGATGCCGACGTGCACATGTCAGAGGCAGCGTGGCAACAACAGGACGAAGAGATGACAACGTACAACGAGAGGGAACGGGAGCGAGGAGGGGAAGGAAGACGGGTAGATGACGGTGCATAAAGGCAGGAAGGAGAGATTAGAGGGGTGAGGAGGACAGCGAGGGGGAGAGAGGAAAGAAAGGGAGGATCAACAGGAGGAGAGAAGCAGAGAAAAAGAGGAAGGTGAGGGTTAGTGACAGTTTTGTCTTAGTCAGCCAGAAATTGCAGTGCAGAGATCAGACCGACAATCAGGAGTTGTCAGGATCAGCACACACACAAAAACACACTAACAAGCCAACGTGCCCACAAACAACCGCAGCTCCATCCATAAACAACAAACAACAACAACACTGGCATGCAGAGACAGGAAGAGCATTCAGTGTTTTCATCACTCTGATTTTCTTTCATGGTTTGTCAAAGTGCCTGCAAGTTTCCATCAGACGAGTTTAAGGAAAGTCCAAAATAAATATTTGAATATTCTGCCTCTGAAGTTGGCTACGAAAATTTAAAAAAAAATCTCAAACGTCTGAAAGATTTTCTCCTCTTCGCTTCAAGGAGGAGGCTTTTTGTTAACTTTGGACAGAACCGGGCTCACCGTTTCTCACTCTCCCCAGTCTGCATGCGGAGCTAACCAGCTGCTGGCTGCAAGCCCAGAACAACCCCATCCCATAACTCCACATAAAACAGCTAATGCTTGTTTTTCTACTTTGTTTAGTACAGATTGCTCAGACAATGCAAAGTGCAATACAACTTGTGAATAAGTGAACTTTACACGTGCCGGTGGGTGGAGTTTTGTTGACTTCTGTTTCCAGTCATGGTTAGCTCATATAACCAGATATGAGGCGTTTTCACCAGCGGTATTAATCATATCATCTACTTCCTGTTATGAAAGCAAACAGACACATTCACTAAGATGTGGAACTCTAATGGGAAATGTTGCTTACTTTACTGGTGGACAAACATCCAAGAGTCTTAAACTTTTAAAACCTGAGAGACATTTTTATGACTTGTAGAAACTTAACGAACTCTCTTTGCTCGTTACTCAGTTTTAGACATTGTTTCTTAAAATCATTTGAGCCTTAAGCAGAAGATGCAAAAAATGATAAGATAGGATGTTAACCCCTTAAGATCTGGCCATATTTCCAGAAAAAAAAACACACAAAATGAAGAATTGTTGCACAATAAAAGGTTCAGATGGATGTTCTCGGTTTTCTAAGAACATCTTCGGACAACAAAGTATTCCTCGTGTCAAATATGTTAATTGTTACTATGCCAGAGTTGATGGCAGTGGAAATGCTACCAGTGACTCAATGGAAACAGGTGGAAATGAACACCTTCAGCAACAAAAACCTTTACTAAAAATGTATATTTAGACTAAAAAACTCTTTTGGTCTCGTTTTGTCAACATTAGGGTAAAAAAAGAAAAAAAAGAACAAGCATCGTCTAGTTTATTTTTTTTTTTAAAGTAGGCGATCATATCTAATGTTTTTCTGTGCTCATAAGGATCAATCAGACTTCAAAAGGTTTTCATTTATTCATCTTAGGGGTGGGCAATATATCAAATATACTCAATGTATACAGAGTTGTTCTACGTGCGATAGATAAAATGGCTATCTTGCGAACATCTAATAAAATTGGTCACGGCTGTATTTTAAGCATCTACACTTGATTTTCTTCATAGTTTGGCTTTTCTGACTCAGACGGAGAGATAAATATCGTGATATTAGTTTTAGACCACATGGCCCAGCTCCAATTCATCTATCCATTTACGTATTTGCAGAGCTGGAAATACTTTCAATAGTACCAAAAGGTGAATAAAGGTGTGACTTTTTTATTTTTTAAACAAAACAAAAAACTCCACATTATACTTTAAAACTCTACAAACAAATAAATAAAAACGACTAAAGTGGCCGAACTGCTCGGCTGTGTTTTGCTCCACTGACTGGACACTTCCTGGAAACCCCGCTCTGACCTCTGACCTCTTGCAGGTGCACATTTTGCAGCTCAAACTGCACCTCCTCTCTGCCCCAAAACAGCGACACCTCAACTTGCTCATTGTGGGGGAGGAGGAAGCAGCTGTGGGCTCTATGAACACAGCTGTGTGGGTGCTGGATCGCAGACACCGGCATCCTTCATCATGGGTGATGATGACGGGAAGGTTCAGTCAGGTTCAGAATCTGATGCCTGAACTGTGAGGAAGTTTAAGGTCTTTGAAGAAATTGCAAGTGCAAACCTGCAAGTAGGCAGAACGGGAATTCCAGAGAGCTTGTGACACGTAGCAGAGGAAGTGGAAATGGTTTCTGACTAAGTGAGGACCTGAGGGGAGAGTGGCCCAATTTAAATCAAATGACTTGCAGACGTATTTCATCTCAAATGATACAAACGGTGATAAAATTGTTCTTGCTGAATTTCAGGACTTGCAGACACCTTGATGACACATTTCTGCATACATGTATGTGTGTGTCTGTGTGTCTAGAGCGTGCTTACCACATGTGGTACATGCATGGGCTGTGGGGCCATGGGCGCTGCATTCCACTGTGTGGTTGACATGGTCTTATTTTGCCAGTTTTGGCCACCAGTCAGCTTCTTCTCTCCGGGCTGGCTCCACTGCATGTCTGGCCTGTATAGCCAACAACGCCACAAGATCAAAGACACTATTTTTATTTCATATGTTTAAATCTGTTCAACCTGACGTCAATTTAACATACAATAGAACAAGAAAAGAAAAGTACAAAACATTCCTTTAATTTCTGGGCCAGTTTGACGCAAGTACAAGCCTTTAGATGTTAAAATTATTCTGTTTGGACAGAAAAGCAACAACATCCTGCTCAAAGTGGAAGTAAAAGAAACCAATTTTTTTGGGCAGATTGCCTTAATAGATATTTTCCTCCCTTTTTCTACTGAAAAACCAAGAATTTATAAAAAAAAGGGGGATATTTTAGAGTAAAACAGATGCAAAAACCAGGTATGCTTTAGTATATGATTGCTGGAATAACAAAAAAAAAATAGAGTATAGTTATCAGTCTGCATGGTGCTCAGTCACTCATGGTTGTGGACTGAACTGCCAATGCTCAGATAAATGGGCCTTTTCTACCACCTCAGCTGTAAATCAGGCTGTTCTCAGCAACTTCAAATGTGAAATCTCATAAATCATGATAGCCAGAAGAAAAATACTCAATTTGAGATTTTAAAATGGTATTTAAATCAAAAGGTCAGATTATATACGTGACAAGCCCTCCTGAATTGCTGATTCTAATACTTTATAAACCTTCTTTCCATACTTATACAGATCTGAAAAACCAATAAATATGCATTCTTTTCCACACTTCTCAAAGCTTGCATGGGTGCTTGCAGAACCTCTGCAGCCCAGAGCCTGAACACAACTTAAAAACTTGTCATTGCATCAAGAAACTTACTTTTTGGCTGAGCTTCCAAACTGCAGATCTGATGGGGGAGAAAAAAAAAACACAAAAAAACCAAAACAGAAAATTTAGCGTTTGTAGTCAAAAGCGAGCCAAGCGATGATACATTTCCCTTTATTTTCTCTTTCCTCTTCGTAATATTTAGATTTTTAATCCAAACCTCATTACAGGAGCAAACTGTTTTAATGTAGACTCCTTAGCTTACACAGCTGATAACAGGGGGGGGGGGGGGGGGGGGAGAGTAATACTGCCAATAAAAAGCTATAGTGAGAGAAAATAGTTTTACTATTATATACATTACTTGACAATAATCGTGTATGTCCTTGTATCTTTATGCACAATAAATGGGATTAAAACAGAAACCCTGACGTTGGATGTGTAGGGTTATATAACTGTTCTGCTGCAAATACTTCAACTGGTTTTTGCCAACACGTTCACTTGTATTCGACACTCACTGCCCACGAGGTTGGCCAGAGAGGAGTCGAGGTCGTTGGCTAGCAGCTTTCCTCCAGGATGGATGGCCACTTGAGGAGGAGGAGGTGGTGCGATGTGTGTGGGAACTGTAGGCTTTAACAGGTCTCCCAGAGCATCGAAACCTGCGGGAGAATCAACTCAAATATGTAAACGAGCCGAGAAAAAAGCAGCACAGTTTAGATGGAAAAGGTTGGAAATGACATTTGATGGGGAAATGAACATGAGGAAGGTTTACAGATGCAAAAGCAGATGTCAGAAATCAGTAAGAAAAGCCAGAGCAAACCTCAAATGTTACTTTCTGCCCAGCGACAGCCTCGTCTGTTTCCTTAAGTCTTGCAGGGTCAAGAGGGGCGTCAGAGTTCGGGACTCTGAATATTAACATTTCAAAAGTGTTTTCATGTTGCAGAAAAGGTGCATAAATGTCATTTATCACCATTTGACTGCTTTTATTTGAGCCAATGTCAACTAAAAAAATTTTTTTTAGCCAATTGGCAAAGATATGCATAACAGATCCCCATAATTCAGCTCAGCTGAATTATGATCGACCAGATCATTATTCTCCATGAGGACATCATGTCTTCTGTTGACGTGTAAGGGAATTTCTCAACATGTATCTGCTTAATTATCATTAGATGTACAAGTCAGGAGTCAAATAATACTTTTAATTTATAAATCCCAGATTCGCGAAAACGTGGTAATTTGAGATATATGATTCTTTAACAATTATTCTGTCCAGGAAAAAGACCAGTGAGGCACCAGCTGTCACGGCTGATTGAGACTGAATTTTCAGTTCAAAACAAGGAGACAGAAAAAATACATATGGGGATATCTAATCGTCTTTAATCAAAAGCATACTTTGTTTTCAAGCTCAAATATTGAGTCTTCTCTGCTGTAATGGGTTGCATTGGCCATATAAAGACACATGTAATTTCCCTTTACACCTTTAAGTGTTTTAAGTATTGTGTTTAGTATGTATTCACCTGTGTTTTTAGTGTTTTTCTATTGTTTTTTGTAAAGCAGTGAGATGTGATGCATGCCAGCGAGCAGCTGAAATGCCATTTCCCTGGAGATTAATGAAGTATATATCCATATTCTCTCCAAACTCTGCCTTCAAAGTCTCTGCTTGTGTGTAAATATCTTCTTCTTCACCTCAAAACACCATGCTGCGCATAGAAATTTTACTCTACGTGTTCTCTGGAGTTTTCTGTACGATCATGGATTTTCTGCGATTGCTGTTGGGTTGCAGTGAAACGACTGTCAAAAGCCCCAGGCACTGAATGCCACTTATTACGCTGACATCGTGTTTTTACTTTGGACATTTAAAAGGGATCTGTTGAGCCCACTTAAGTATTTCAAACTAAAATACAAATACGAAAACTAAAGTGCAAATACCTATATAGCCTGGCTACATTCATAGCATCACTACTGTAAATACAGTATGAATTGAAGAGTTTCTCCTTACAGCTCAGATGGGTGAACATATTTTCCTATTTGTGAACATGTTTCAGGACCATGACAATCCAAGAGTGAGCAGAGAAGCTTAGCGCAAAGGAAAAAACGTAGTTATGTTTGTAGGAGCAGGATTGTATTTAACAGTAAAAACAGAAGTCTGAAGTAAAACAGAACATATTAACAGACGAGTTTGAAGGCAAAGAGGGGCGCAATAGTATGTGCTCAAAAAAAAGGAAAAGGAAAAAGACCTCGATTTAAGACGGTAAAATAACCCCATAAAAAGATCTAAATCTTGAATTTGAAAGACTTTAAATGCTGAACTTGTGACATTTTTTGCACATCTAATAGTGCTGCTTGCTGAGTTGAATCTGGAGGGCAGGGTCTACGTTGAAGGACACATATATGTCTCTACTGGTTGATCTAAAATCAGAACGACAGGTGAAGAATTGTAAACAGTTTGCTGAACACCAGAGTGAGTTCATGAAGACGTTAAATTAATATGCAACATTAGTAACGCTGAAACACGTGCAGTAGCTCTTAATCAGGCAAAAAAAAAAGAAAAAAAAAAGGTGCCACCCACACAAGGTTATAAAGGTTTTAAGATTCAGATGTGGACAAATTAAATTTTCTATCCGTGCAGCATCTCTAGTTTCGCTCTCAGATCTAATTTGTGATTGCAAACTTATTCCGTTTGATCCCATAAGGTGCGGCACAAAAATAACTGTGGAGCTGTAAGCAGCAAACAAAGATTCTCTATTTCTTCTTTTTAAATCTAATCTACAAAAGCAGGCACTGTTACTTCTGCTGGTGCCAACACCGTTCAAGCTGATGTGCATGACTAATATCCAGTGGGAGGCCTCAGATCAGCAGCAGCATGCACAACAACTTGGAGTAGACACACAGACATCAGAGATACCTGCGACTGCTACTCCCAGTCTCCGGTGAACATTTCCACAATTACAGATTTATATAAGAGTTTTTACTATTAATGTAAATACAGGTTTAGTATCCGGGGAGAGGCTTAATATGGGATTTAATTGCAGAGTTTCAGCTACATTTTCCAAACTTTTCACATGTGTCGACTCAGTCGGACTTTAATGAAACGTTCCTCTGCTCTTCCTCCTTAATGAGAACCTCAACCCGACTGCCTGACTTTCTAATAATTAAATTCATCCTGACCCATTTTAGCTTTCACCTACATGGGCAGATACTCCTTTTTTCTAAAGCAGATTAAGACTCCACGTCGCCATGCAGCAGCCTTATAATCCCTGGCTCAGTAGCCTGTAGCGGTTCTTCCAGATGATCGATTTATCTCCTCTTGGCCGTCATGTTTGCACTCCGACTCCGTGCCGTGATTAGTTTAGGACATGGAAGTGTGTGAAATGCTTTTGCTTTTGGCCGGTAGGTGCAAATGACAGAGTAATTTCCTGTGTTGGTGTGCATGTGTGTGTGTGTAACAACTCCCCATGTCAGCGCTCATTCAGCTAATGGGTTGTTACTACTCGGCTGGTGGAGAGCTGGAGGTGGGACTGCCTCCGTGTGCGAAATGTGGACAAAACAGGAGAAAAAAGGCGAGCCAATAAAAGGGGGACTGAAAGAGAAAACGAAAGCTTCTTGGCAAGCTGTTTATGTTTCATTATAATTTTATGCATGAGTGGAAATTCATGCCCGTGTTAAGGGTTTCAAAAACAATTCCTGGAGATGTGAACAAAGCGGGGGAAAGAAAGAAACCTGTGCTGCTGTAAATGTACGATGTGTCTTCACAATACAGACGAGGAGGAGGAGAAAGGGGGAAACGGAGGCGAGTGGTGGTGGGAAAAAAAAAGAAGGGAGGAATAATATTTAGTTAGGAAGCGGAGCGCATGTCTGACAGTGGTGCTGACACAAGAGATTCAGAAAACACTTTTCCTGCTAGCTTAGCAGATGAGAGAAAAAAGAAGAAGGGGGGAACCCGGGAGAGAGGAAGAAGGCAAAAAAAGAGCATAACCAACTATCTTTTTAATTCTCTTGACTCTAATTTCTATTTCTCTCCTGTTGTCGCCGCTGATAACACTGAGTGTTTTTTTCTTTTGTTGTTCCTTAAACCACCGTTTCAGGAAAGCTCCGAATTAAACTGAACAGAGACAGCAAGAGAGAAAAAAGAAAAAAGCCTCAGTAGATCTCACTCACACACACACACACACACACACACACACACACACACACACACACA
>JAOXYM010000005.1:21411841-21434944 GCA_028567055.1 Leptatherina wallacei
ACATACACACATACGTACATACATACAGACATACATACATACATACATACATACATACACACACACGGCGAGGATGGAGGGAGTCGGGCTGCTGGATGTGATGAGGCAAGCACTACGAGCTGAACCGAACCGGGAGGAAAATGATCTCAGTGTTAGCTTAGGTGCTTCGGCAATAGATTTAACAGAATCGTTTAAGATCAAACAAAGTAAATCCTTGTCAAGAGTTCAACGACACAACACCCATCACTAACAGATGTGAAGAGGAATGTAATAAGGCTGGATTATCTAGACGTCCTTATGGAAACAAGTGGCTTCCCCGTACGCAGGCGTCCGGTTTTATTACGATATAACGGCTATCTCATAAGATGTAACCGAGGAGAGCTGGTATTGAGGAGTCATGAATAACACTGACAGATTTAAAACATATGTTGAGATCTTCCTGAATCACCGGTTTAAATGCTGACGGAGGCCGTGCCTCTCATTCCGCTGCAAAAAAGAAATCTTACTTAATCATCAACATCCCAGAGCTCCACCCTGACTGCTTACTGCCACTTTCCCTACCTCACAAAGCACATGTGCTGCTCCCGAGACGAGATTTTATCAGCTGCATCGATTAATTCAACCGTGACTGTCTTGCTGAATCACTTTAAAAACCATGTGCGAGCTGCATATACAGCATAACAGCATGTGGAATGGCTGGCTTTGCTTTGTTCGCACTAAGCAATGAGTCTGGATAAATTCTTATTGTAGCGGTTAATAAAATAACATTCAAGTTACACTCAAAGAGGAAAGATGGACTTAAAGTGCAGATTTTCAGCATTCATTTGAGTGTTTTCGCATTCAAATTGGAGAAATGACTCAGGAGTTTTTGCTCTTTAAGAAGTTGAATTTTCATCTTCAGGGGTTTGCAGGTAAATGTATAGCTGGCTTAAAAAGCTTATTCATATAGGATTGTTCACTGGGTTTAGAAATGAATTCAACAAAGAGATAGCAGGAACATTTGGAGAGGCAGATTAATAAGAAAAAAGAAAAAAAAAAGCTAGCTCAGCAACATAGAAAGTCTAGCATGAAATGAAGACTTCACAAGGGCAAAAAGATTAGCCACAAGGTGCAAACATTCATGAGGCCCAAGTACAGAAAAGGCCAAATCATACTTTGCCCAAAGCATGGTTTGAAAGTCAGAGCAGGTCTGCAGTGGCGTTCATAGGATGTAAGAAACTAACAGAATGACAGGAAGAAAAGAAAGAAAAAGGCTCCGCAACCCGGCATACATCATCATCTGTGAATCATCAGCATAGCTTCCAGTGGCTCGGGATCACACTGACAGTGTGACAGAAGATGGGAACAGCTGGATGAACTCTGAGGTTTATGGAGAGAAGCTTTCAGCTTCAGATTCAGTCAGATGCAGCAAAGCTGATTGGATGGAGAAACAAAATCAAGCTGCATAAGCTAGTCAGGAGTTAGGAAGGTGGTGAAGTGGAAAATTATGACATATCGAAGTTAGTTATGCGCTGTTAACTCAACCGAAGACAAAACTAAAGGCAGACCTGGTGAAGCAGGGATGTTAAGACTCCGGGGTCCTTTCTCTGCTCCAACACACCTGACTCAAACTAATGGATCAGTATACAGAACATAAGCTGTTGGATCCATATGATTTGAATCAGGCGTGTTGGAACAGGAGCGGAGTTTGAGACCCCCTGTGGTAAACATTAGCAATCAAATCCATTTTATATAGATTTCAGATTCCAGACAGGAAATATCTGCATAGATCATCACCATAATCTTATTTGGGACTTTAAAAATAAACATTTTTGTTCATCCACTAGAACTAAAAGCCGACAATAATGGCTACAGTCCTCCTGCAGGAAGGTCCTGCTGCTGCCCATGCTGCTTTATTGTCAAGGTTTACTGGAGCAGCAGAAGGAACATAATGTCAATTGTTACACCTGAGCTTCTCATGCTGGGACAAGTCCAAACATCTATTACCTCGCCATCCGCTGCTTTTTAAAATCTACTTTGGTGGCGTGAAAACCAAAATAATTCATTCTTAGCGTGATGACAGAAAATGACTCTCTCTTATGCATAATGGGTAAATAAATACATTAATCATGGAGCTACTAATAAAAACAAGATATGCATTTAATCTGTGTGTTTTTACAGCCATGTTAATGTGATTAAAATTCCCTCCGGATTTGTGTACGTTCACACAAAATGATTCAACCGTTTGTTGAAAGAGCTACTTCTTACTAGCTTAGATTTCATGTGAAAAGGGTCACGTTTCAGTGGTTAAGATAAACGAATAAATACAAGTCTAATGAAATCTGCTCAGTTAAAATGAAATCTTGTTGAAAAACCAACCAAAAGGAAGAAAAGAAAGACAACATCAGATGATGAGGAAAGATAAAAGTTGATAAGTTGAGGATTCAATTTCTCAAAATGACAAAAAAAAAAAAAGGTCTTGGAGGGAAGACGGAGACAAAAGGGCCTAGAATTGTGAATGTGAGGAAGAAGGAAGAGGAGAGCAGATGGGAAGGAGTTGCCTGGGTGATTCTTGCCTTGTGAAGTGTGATGAGGGGACGATGGAGAGATGAAATGAAGTGAGGGAGGGAGAGGAGGTGGGAATGGTGTGAACAACAAATAAAAACAAAAAAAGACGAGCAGAAGCAGGCAAATGGGATGGAGCAAAAAAAAAGTCAGAAGACGTGCAAACAGACGTGCTACATGCCAATCTGAACCCTGAAACTTACAGACACATGCAGATGCAGGGAAACGCACAGAAAACACATAAAAAGGGAAACAGAGACGTAAAGTAGCTGAACACAGGGGGGGGGGGGGTTTATGAGATGCTTCCAGTTACCCAGATGGTGTATTGGTGGTTGTAATGGCAGCTTCAACAGAAGCTCTATTAATAGAAAGAAGCCAGAACCAGACTGCTAAATCTGAGCAGAGCCAAAGACACTGAGGGGGTTATATAAGGTGAGAGCAAGCCAGAAATCAGCAGCTTCTCAACTCACTTCAGGCCTCAGAAACTACCAGAGAAAATTACTCTCAGACTATATATATATATAAAAGACTTCTATCAAAGACTTTCCTCCACATGTATGATTGGAGGTTCAGCTCTGTTGGGATAAAGTCATCCTAACAAGTGTGAACTGTTTTGTATTGTGCAGCTAAGCTGGTTTATGTCCAGTTAGATAGATGAGGTCTGTCTCGGTGTAGAGACGACATGGCTAAAATAAACAGGAAGTGAGAACTCACTTGATTATAGTTCAGAAGTAGAGGCCTCCCAAAATACCAGTTTTAAAAGGGCTAAGAGATTGGGAATAAAAAATAATCCCAGTATTGATATATTGATGGAAAATATTGTAATTTGAACTCTGATGATAAAATCCAAACATTACTGAAACATGTTGGTTTCTGTACAATATTTAAAGTTCATTAACATCATATTTTAAGTTTATTCATTGGCAAAAAAGGAGGATAAAGATAATTTGGCTAAATTTCTTCATGGCACGGTATGTAAGAATTACCGACATCAAAAGATGGGAATAAAAATTACATCAAATGCCAAACAGTCTTCTTCTTTGGTCCTTTTTAGGTGTTACTTATTCCAAATGGCGGACTAGCAGCTATCAAACAAAGCTGGAGCTGCAGGTTTAAAGGTTGTTTGTCCAATCAGAGACACCGTAGTAAAAATGGTGTAACAACTATGGCAGATGCCATGAATGAGGACCCCCGGGAGGTAGATATAAATGGATCACTCTAGGACAGGGATCACTAAATCCAGAACTATTGAGCAAGTCCTGCAGGTTTTCAATGTGTCCCTGACTCAAATAATGAGTCGTTAAGAGACTTGTGCAGAACTGGGCAACAAGCTGTTGGAGAACTATTTTATTTGAACCAAGTGTGTTGCAGTCGGGACACATTGAAAACCCGCAGCATACTGGCTCAACAGGCCCAGAGTTGGTGATCCCTGTTCTAGGAAAATAAAATCTTAAATTATTTTGTTAAAGTGATTAGAAACCAATAGAAACAAAGTTTTAAATAACATTTTTCTATCACTGATTTTGTTACACGCGGCTCCTTAAGTGATTTTATCAGCATCTCAATAATATTGTCATTGTAAATACTGCAAGCCATAATAAACCACTAGGAGAAAATAAAATCTGTTATTATGACGGTACAGAAGTTGAGAGAAGTCAATCCTGCAACTATTTTTGGTGCCGTTATTCTAAGATTACGGGTTAATTATTCTGTTATCTTCTGATCTTTCTTTTGATAAGTTAATTAGTCCTTTTGTCAACATAACCACCTGCTCTAAGTGCTTTCACAGGATAATCAACTTTGTTTTTTTCAAGATCACAAGACGATCAAGGCGAGCTCAAACGGGATCGTTTGCAATTAATTTAACTGGTAATTGTTGCAACTGGTCAGAAGCTCCAACAGTAAATGAAGATGTGCATGTGTGTTTTTCTGTTCTGACCTCTTTGCTCTATCAGTTATTTTTTTAAAGTAATTGGACTGTGGTTTCTTGAGATTACAAATTATTCTTTTGATTTGAGAAAAAAACAAGCCTTATGTTAAAAAAGTTTCAAACATGGCTCCTCCGGACTTTCATATGGCAGCCCCTATTCAAACCCACAGTTCAAGGACTGTCCTCACCTGCACAACAAAGGAACTTCAGCTAAAGATGATGCAAATTTGTTCTGTTATCTAAAATAAATTCAGCTTTCTGAGCTGTTCTCCCTCTTCACGAAGAAGACAGCCTCACGATGACCTCTGCGGGAAGCAGCTCTAATCTGTTGTGGCTTCTTTGGAGCCGTCAATAACTCTGTGAGCCTTAAAACTCGAAGCTTTGCGGGAGCATCTCTGATCGTGAAAACCCTGCAAAGCGCCGAGAGATTGCAGCCGTCGCTGAGAGGTTAAAGGAAAGTAAGTTAATAAGAGAGCTCAGAGCCAAAGTCTCAGACCTGCATTACTTAAGAGGCATCTGTCTGAGGCTGTTACCATAACAAGACAGGCTGAGGTAGCAAGACACAAACTCCATTCAAGATACACATGTGCAAACCAACCTTTCCTTTTGTAATCATTTTACAAGCGTAATACTGGTAAAATATGCTGTCAAGCTTGGAAAAAAAACCCAACAACAACAACAACAACAGATAAATAATTTTCTATTGGAATCTGAGAAGACACCAAGGAAAACCAGGCTTGGATTAATTCAGTTTTTGGTTCCAGGAAAATGCTGGATTCAAAATGATAAACTTTAAAGGCCCCGAAAACGTTTGCCCTCAAACATCTTGGTTTTATTGCTACGTGAAGTCGTGAATTTCTGTTCTCCATGAAGTCTAAATGTCTAAATGTTTTGGTTAAGAAGAAGTGGAAGCAAGTTTTCAGGGACTTTAGAGATAGATCAGCTGAGTTTGAAGTGTTTGGGGTTTGTGCGTTGGCAGCAGAATTAAGCTTGCCGTCATAAAAATGCAAACGACAAGCCATGTGACAGAGTTAGAAAGCTACAAATGCCCACCTAGCGGCAAGAACGACCACAGGGTTGCTGAAGCTAATCAGAGGGTTAGTCCAATGCTATGCTCACGCTGCCAGCAAAGCCAAAAGGTTGCAGATTTTTTTCTTCGTTTGGTTTTTTCTTTAGTTTGGGTCTGTCTGGACAGTCAGACAGAGAGGGCTTTACCAGCTGGAGGTTGTGGGCCGTTGTTACTGGGTGTGGCCTTATTCCCAAACACAGCATCGAAATCTACAGTCACGGCTGGGGTGGTCTGCTGCAGCGGCTGGCTCTCCAGTCCTGAGGAATGCAGTTAAATATGACTGATTAAGGCCGTGTTTCTGCTCTTTAAGCTGCATGAGATAGCAGCCGGAGCAGCTTGATGTGACATACTCTCACAAAGGATGCTAGCTGTAGATGCAAACAGACTAATTTTGCTCTGGTTACGACTCCACCACCACCCCCCATGCCATACTAATCCCATTAGATTAGGAACATAGACACGACAATCCTCAGCGTACTCCCATTGTTGTTGCTTAGTAACTTGGGATTCTGTGGAGGCTGGTGGGATCGTCAGGCTTTCAGAGGAGGGATAAGCCTGCTCACGAGGAAATCCACTGATGCACCTTTTGATTTTTGTCTTCATCGTTGTTGGAGTACGGTTTGAAGCAACAGAGGGGGGGGGGGCATTTGTATACCATAAAAACACCATTATCGACAGATACAGTATGGAGGTCTGTCCAACTCTCAGGAAAGGGAAAATACTATTTCCAAATATATTCTAGGGCTAACAGCACAAAAAAAAAACAAAAAAAAAAACACACAATTTCCATGTGCTCCTTTAACCCCCTATTGCACGGTGCTGCCCTCAGGCAACACACTCATTTTTGGCCTGACACATTTCCACATTGCATCTCTTTGGTTTATGCAATACTTAAAAAAAAGGATGGAAGACCTTAGGGAACCAATAGCATTGCTTTAATTTATCCCATGACTCTCAGGAAGCCATGCTGAAAATCTTTCTTGCAGACTTTTTCAAAAGAGAACAACTTTGCTATTTTGCATCCCAAAGAGGTCTAAAAACAACTTCTGGCTTTTTTGTCTGGAAAAAAATATATTCACACTACAACATGAGTTTAGTGTTCAAAAGCAGATCATTCATTGTTAAATTATAGGATCAGAATACATTTATAAAGATAAATTTGATGTTTGGACACTAATGTCAGGTTCAGGCTATTGCTATGTTCTGTTCAGCCATTGTCTACTACTAAAGCGAGTCTCATTTGCTCATAATTTAAACCCATTTTCCTCCATTTACAGAATGAATTCAGCCACATCCTCTGCCTCTAGAAATAAGAGGGTAAAAAAAAAAAAACTGCTTCACGGAGCTCCATAAGCATTAATATGATGGCAACGCATGTCAGGAAAGACAGAAAACTGACCGGAAGCTGTCATTAAAATGAAGCGATGATGATGAAACTCTGGAATTTGACCACCCCACTTTCTTGTTTAGCAAATGCTTGTGATCTTTCTTTTAATACAAAGTTTGTGTAAAGTTTGAAAATGTATGCTTAGACCCTTCTAGACGTTCATTTTAATGGCTTGTTCAACAGTGGGCCGATGTTGCCTCGAGGCAACAGACATGAAACCCCTTTTTAAGTTACTTTTAAAATTTTATGTATTATAACTTGTTAAAGTCATTGAATATTTTACATGAATCTGAAATAAATATTGATCAAATAGTCACTTGTGGACCATTATGGAACAAAGTTGCCTACAGGGAATCTAATTTCTTTAGATTGTTTATTTGGTCTATTCTAGGACATAAAAACAATTTTTTTCTTAACTTGCATCACAACGTGTGCAATAGAGGGTTAAAGTAGTAAAATAGATCTTCAATTGACTCCTTTCCTGAAAACTTGATCTCCGTTTTGCTCTTTTTACTCCGCAGCTGAAGCCAGTGCCCCTTTGTGTTGTATTTTAAAGAAAGGAACAGGAGGTACTAATCTCAGCTCCCATGTCAGAGTCACCGATAACAACATCCACAGTATGCTAAGAAGCAACTCTGGCTGTGAAATCTGGACACTTTTTTCCCCCTTTTGGTTAAATGGCTTCGGCATAATCCTGTGACATAAAGCCTTTAATACTCCACGCTGCTAGAGCTTCCAGATGCATCTTTGTGCAGCACTTTGATTGGAGGCTGCTGATAGCGAGCTAAAATGTCAGACTTCTTTTTTTCAGAAACGTGTAGGGTGAGCAGCGCGGCGCGGCTACGGTGCGAGAGCAGATGCTGGCGCCCGGCATTTCATCCGAAGCCACCATTTTCACGCTGAGGATGTTTCCTCTTGAAGGTTTAGTGAGCTGCTCTGTGCCAGAACCGAACGTTTCAGGACTTAAAAGGAAAAATAACTTCACTCGAAATGTGTCTCAACACAAGATGCCGACTTGGTCGCAAAACATTAGTTTCTGAAGAAAAAGGGGAGAGTGATGGTGGATGGAGTGATGGGCAGACAGATGAAGGACTAGCTAGAGGGATTTATTTAGCAATAAATTCAACTGTGTACATCTGTGTGCTTCGTAAATGTGTTAATTCAAGGGAGTAGGAAGCTCACCTCCCCAGGCACTGTTGGCGGTGGACATGGAATGAGTGCTCTGCACAGCGGGGATGAAGGCCGGCTGAAGATCAAACAGGTCACTGTTCAGATTGGGCACGCTGAGGAGGACAAGGTGGAGGAAGAAGAGGGACAAAGACAGAGAATAGGAGAGGAGGATGAGAGCAGCGGTTGAGGGAAAAAAAGAAGAAATTGTGAGCCAGGGAGAGGAATTGAAAGACAGATGGAAACTGAACATTAATATTTAATCAATTGAGCATAAATAGCTAAAGCCACCACTAAAAATGTTCATTTGTCACAGATAAAGATTAATCCCCTCTCTCACTGAAGGGCTGTAAAAACTTCCACTGAGCAATAAAACAGTAAGTAGCAGTAAATTCACAGCGCGTTACGCTGGGTGCATATTGAGAGCAAAATTCTGCTGTGATTATCAGAAACAAATAGTCCCACGTCGACTCGGTTGCAGGCAGAGTCAGAAATGCAATACCTGGAGTAGTTTTTCTGAGGAAGAAATCTGAGAAGGACGACTGCACATGTTTAAAAGGACCCCCCCAAAGAGCTGAACTCTCCAAATTCTATCAAGATACCTGACCTTCAGAAGCCTGCATAATAATCACTGCAGACTCCTCCAGCCTCTCCCCGACAATCAGCAGCCACTGCCTTGTCTAAGTAGAAAACTAACACCTGAAAGGGTTTTCATGTGGTGGCCTCCTCAGCTAGTTCAAGCATTTCAGATATGGGTGCTGGCAGGAGTGCTGGAGAGCAAGCTGAGGTCTGGAAGACCAACAAAGTGATGGGAAAACTGCTCATGGGTTTGCAAGAAGCAAATCAGGAATCTCTATTAAGACTGTGGAGTCTGCAAATACAGCTGCACAAAAATGTTCACTGAAGAGTCGTCAGAAGACATCTTTCCCATTTCTTTGGTAGCTTTTGGACATCAGGTCATCTTTTCCCCACTTTTCTAATCCCAGTAAGGGGAATGCTGAACAGTCACATGCTGCTGTGGAAATCAGTTTTTCTGAGCCGAGTATTAAACTGAACATGAGTTTTCAACTCTGTGTTGACATTTCTATCCACTTGTACGTTTTTAAGCTATCAAAACCTGATCTGGAGCTCACATTTCAGCACTTCTGTCAAAGTCTCAGACGTTGAAGACATTTTGATTCTTGTCCATCGCAGCACAATCCCTTGTTTTGTCTAAAATACATTCTTCAGCACAACAATGGAAGCAAACATGCAGCCAGAGTCATAACCATCTTCAGCACCAAGAAAAACACTTGGCTCTGGACCAAACACCCGACTGCCCCTGTTCAGCAAAAATATTGATACAATGCTTTAAACTTTTAGCGGGAGACAAATGAAAAGCTTGTAGCTTTTTCAGAGCAAACTAGCAGCAGGCTGCAGAAATCCAGCAAACCAACGATGGGAACCAGTTTCACATCATGCTGCTGTTCGTGTGTGTATAAAAACTACTAGAGCCATGTGAGACATGAGGTCAGATCTGGACAGCACGAGACGATTCGGGGGGGGGGGCTCTTGACAGACTTTCACTAAAACTCCATGAGTTTAACTGTGCTGGAAAAAGAACCGTAGCTGCTCATCTGCTGGCTTTCTGACCAAGAAGCTTCTCAAAGGGTCCATTTATCTGTCCTGGCTCTTTATTTCATGTCTGAGAAGTCATGGTTACACAAAATAACCTTAGAAATACAACCTCAATTCTAAAAACAGGCTGGAAAGCTGTGGAAAATGTCAATAAAAAACAAACAGAAATGACTTGCAAATCTCACATCTGTATATTATTACCACAGAAAACATCAAATGCTGAAAGTGAGACATTTTACGATTTCATGAAAAGGATTAGCTCATCTTGAATTTGATGATTTGCTTTTTTTTTAATCATTATAAAAAAGGGAAGGACAGGATTGTGTTCACTATTGTGTAACATCCCCCTTCTTTTAACAGTCTGTAAGCTGCTGGACCTTGGGGAGAGAAATATTCTCTTATTCTTGTCTGATACAGGCTTCTAGCTGCTCAGCTTGTTGTATCGTGTTTTTGATGAGGCCAGCTCAGCACCCGGACTTTTCTACTACGAAGCCATGCTGCTGTCAGGGATGCATTATGTGGTTTATCATCGTCTTGCTGAAACATGAAAGGCCTTCCCTGAACATCATATGGATGCATTTGAAACAGCATTAGTAGTTCCACTTCCTGTTCTGCAAGCCAACTGTTTCATATGCACTAATTGTGCAAATATACTGGTGCACGAGGCTGTTGTGCTATATTTTTACACAAATATTTACCTCCTTTTTTATTAATTTACTTTATGTAACTTTGCCATTTTAATAGTACTAATCTGAGAACTCTTAATTCAATTTCATTGTACTTATACAATGACAATAAGGATTCAGATTGACCAACTACCCCATCCCAACAGAGATGAAGGCTTTTGAACAAAGCGCTGACGGTCCATCTCCTCTTTTTGCTACTAAGACGTGATGTCCATGATTTCCCTTAAAGATTTTTAGATTTAAATTTTGACAGAAGACTTTTCCATGTTGCCTCACTCCATTTTAAATGGGCTTTGACCAGATGACGTTTCTGGATCATGTTTACATACGACTTTATCTTTGTTTAGTAGGGCTGCACTCATGGATAAAATGACTATTTATTTCAGAGACAATGATTTCCATGACAGAATCATGTCTGAAATGCAGGGCTGCCTGAGGGCCCGAAGATCCCGGAGATTCAAAATGGATTTTCCAGTATAGACGTCTCTAGATTCTCCAGATTATTACGTACTATACTGTCTTCACAATCGTAAACTGAGCTTCATAATTTCACGTCACTCCCTAATTTGTATACTTTTTTTATTTATTTTTTTAAATCAGTTTCTGGCTTCTCTGGCATCTTCACTTTCAAGAGACTCTACCTTTCTAAGGTGCTCTTCTTGTACCCAAATCACCTTCCTGGCATGTTTCCAATCACCCTAAAGAGTTTCAACATGTTCCTCCAGCTGTTTTTAAAAAAAATGTTTTTACGTTCTTCTAACTTCTCCAGTCTTTCGTTGCCCTGGGTCCAGCCGTTCTGGGAAATGTTTCTGATATCAGATTAAAGATGAGCTTATATTTTTTATTAAACAGGAAACCATCTCTCTTCCAACATCTGATATGCTTTACATGTTTAAAATATTGATTTACAAGACTTGAAAATCATTAGATTTGGTTTCTATTTACCTCAGTTAGATCATTCTTATTTTTTACATGACAGATATCTGACTGTATGAGCAGCCATATATTTGTTGGGGCGTGTGTGAGTGTGTGCACCTGTTGGCAGTCAGTGTGGAGCTGAACAACTCTGGGGTTTGTATGATGTGGTTGTTGTTGGCGCTGCCTATCGACTGGCTGCTGGGGGAGGCAGAGGGTGGAGTCTGCATGCCGATCTCCTTCAGGCGCTGGTCCTGGAAAACACGCACGCAGAAACAGAGTGAGGAATCTTGGCACAAAGTGATCACAGAGACAGGACAATACTTGAATCTGACACAACTTAAACTGGGCAAGAAGACAAATGGACGTCTTAATCGGCACATTTAGAGTCCCGAGTCCCGTGTGGAGATTGTCAGGCATCTCGTCACAAAAATAAACACACAGGAGAAAGCTGCATGCTGTGTTCTAGTGACATTGATTTTGTTTTTGGCTTTACATGCAAGACTTAAAGCCTGACTTGCTTCCAGCTGAATTTCCAATCAGTTTAGAGCTCAGATTCGGTGCTTAGTGGGGTGAAATTAAGCATACACAACAGCATAATGACACACAATCAGCACAACGCACGTTAAAACTAATTGGAATAGTTTTTAGTGATTTATTGTTTACATTCCCAGTCCTCATTCAGTATTTGACCCTGTCCAGCAGAGCTGCAGGTGCTGCTGACATGCAGGCTATAGTTCTTTCTGGTGACATATACACAAACATCAGCAAACTCCAGCTGCTGCTACAACCTGAAATCCAGCCAAAGACAAAACAGCCGCGGCTTTTAATATTTGTTTTTGTTTGTTTTGCTGATTCAAGGCGATGAAATCGATGGATATGAAGCCTCATGTGACTGAAGCAGCAAACCCCCCCTTTTGTTTGGCTCAAACAGCAGCTGAAGACTGCTGATGTTTGCAACACGGCGACAAGGAAACCAAACATTTTCAGACCTCGGACTGCTCTCCGATAAGAAACCCACTGACTTTTACAAACCCGGTAAAAAAAAACAACACACAAGAGGTTAAACTACTTTCTGACCAGAGATCTCCCCACTTTACAGACTGATAACAGCAAGGACGTCTCAACGAAGCTGGTAGCATTGCTGCAACCTCCGCTAAGTAAATAGCTTCATTTCATATTTCACGCACATCCTCCATCTGCCTATATTTCCCCTTAGAGCTTATTATATGCTGCAGCAATGGCCGAATGTCTCCGCAGGGATCGAAACGCTCGTGTCTTATCATGAGGGAATAGGCTGTGGGGAGAAAACACTTTTGTGTTTTTAAAAAGGAACCAAAGAAAAAAAAAAAACATGTTCCCATCTCAGAGCATGTACTGGTTGGAAAACAAGTGAAGCAATTTTCAGTCCAGCAGTGGAGCAGATTATCAGTATGGATGGCCACAGAGGGGCTTCTTTGTCCGGTTTATTTACACATGGCTGGCCAAAGTTTTAATTCACTGGAAAACTTTCAAGTAAGGAAGCGTTTCAAGTCGCTTCACAACCTCTTCCACCTTTAAAAGGACTAATAAACAGAATCTCCTGCTGTACCTGCCTCCGCCGGCCGACGACTCCTCATTTCTATTCTGACAGCGTAGCCAGGAACAAATGGGAACTGCTGTTATTGTTTGGGTGAAGGCCCCAGCTGGACAGTAGTTAAGTGTGGAAGTGTTTTTGTATGTGTGCGCCGGGTCCATATGGACACCAGAGAGCGCGGACAGCTGGACTGGAGTATTTGGACGACCCCTGCTAACCCCCAGCTCTCTCTCATTCTGTTATGTTCTCACTGACTTTATCAGGCCTCTCCTTTCTAACTAAACCCAAAGGTAATCAGTGGACCTTGGCAGAAACAGGGCAACCAAGGGCACAGAGTAAACAGTGCGCTCAAATCCAATCAAACGCTCACACCAACACTCTGGCAACACATCCTGCATATAATCGCACACGCTTCGTGGACGCACACAGCTAGCAGAGACGCTGGCAACGCTGCTGGACACATACTGCATCTTCTCTGGCAGCATGCAAAACACACACTGAGCTGCTGTGTGTCTGTGTTGGAGCTTCACTGCTCTTACTCAATTACAGTTTGCTGTAAGGCTAGGCCTCCCAGGGCCGCACAGAGAAATGTCAACACATTTTGCACTTAACTTTTCTATTGCTCGGCTCGCCTCTGAGGCCTTTGGCCTTATCTTCAACTGGAGTTCAGATCTCAAACCGAATGGTTGCTGGACAGTCTACCAGTGGGCTTCAGCACATTCAGAGCCAATTGTCTGTTTGCTAGCAAAGCCACGTTTTAGTGGGAAATGACTGCAGTACTTGTTTTAATGTGATTATTAAATTCATAAACCCAAACCTGTGTATCCACACTCTCAATCTCTCACATTCATCCCACTTTACAAACTCATTGTGTAATTACATCGTTTTGTTTTTATGGGGTTTGATGGCAGCCATGCATTGAGATCCAAATGTCTTTAGAAAAACAAATAAAAATGAACACAAATCACATAAAATGGACGTATATTAGATTTGGTGTTAAAATTCCTGTTTATATCTGCTTATAATATATGATTAATGTATGAACATCTTAAATTGAATCAGGAAAATATGTTAAAGGTGTTAAAGGCTGATTTGTAGGATAGTTAACATTCACTCAGTGATAAAATGGTGATAGTCTTTTTTACTTTTGCTGCTACATCAAAACACTTTGAAAAGAATTCAACTAATTTCTCGGCCCAGTTAAAGCGGCTTTTCTGTAACTAAACAGTCACTTCTCAGCAAAAGACGTTAGCAAACAGACAAGCCTGTCAGCCAACAGAGAGGCATCTTTAAATGTTTGCTCTTGCTTTTCTTACTGATTTAATGTCTGCTTGTGCATCTATAAACCTTCCACGTGTTCATCTCCAAGTTAAAGGTCGTTTCCAGCCTTTGTCGTCTAAAATCCACCTCTTTTTCTTGACCCGTTTATATATTCGATTTGATTATTGAGGAAGATTTGATGCACTAAAAAGCCTGTTAAAGCCTCAGGTCTAAGGCTGTCTGCAGGTGTTTGGTAGCTCTAGTGAACAAGTTCCACACAGCAGAAGGTTCTGGACACTTCGGGCATGTCTGTGGATTTAGCATGTCGATTTCTTCTGGATGCTCAGCTTGCAGGTTTTGTGATCCTCCACAAGACAAACTGAACACAATCCAAGTGGTACAGAGTCTTTTAATGCCTCAAACGGCAGCTGCAAAAAACCTGATGAAGGGCTTCCACTTAAAGAGTCACTTAGAAACAGAGACAGCAGTAACTAGCCAGTCTGCTGTTCTGGGTGAGGTATAACCGCCTCAGCCAGAGCTAATTTGGTTTAAAAAGGATAAAACTATGTTACCTTTAGAGCCAGGAGTCTGGCCTGTTCCTCCTCTAAGGCCTGCTGCTTCTCCTTCTCATCCATGCGGCTGAAGGACATGCCGGTGGAGGAGAGAGAAGAGACGGCGCTCGACAAGGTGGATGCTCTGGAGCAGATGATGGATAGGGGAGGAGATGGAGCAGGTGTTCATTATTGTTAGAGATCACTTTGAGGAAGTGCTGTGATATTTCCTTGCCTTTTTGCTCTGAAATTCACCCTTTGGGAGTTCTGTACTTGTTTCGGATGCAAACCTGATGCAACCGGCAGGAAAGTTAAACACCTACCTGGTGTCTGCATTCAGCTCCTTTGTCTTCTTGCCCTCCAGAGAGGCCAAGTGCTGCTCCAAAGCCTCCAGGAGGCTGCTGGGGGCCTGCGAGAGGAATGAGAGTGAGCGACAAGAGAAAACAAAGACATTCAAACAGCTCAACTTTCTTTTTTTGGTTTCTCTTTTATGCAAAAACCCGCCTACATGGAGTTATACGCACACGAACACAGCACCCAGAGTTAGTGGGTCTCACAGGAAGGTAACAGAGTGCATCAGGCTCCAAGAATAGCCATGGCAACATGCAGCAAACACTCACATTGTTAGCAGGAGACTCAAAGGGGAAAGAGAACAAAGAAAGAAGTTGGGAAACAAAGGGTGAGGGAAAAGGTGGGGAGCAAAAGGAGAGATTGCACCTTCTTTTCTTGACTTCACATGAGCAGAGGGCGAGCATGCCTACGGTAGACCAGTTCTACACCTCCCTCGCTCTGTGCGGTCCTGTCTTGCTTTTACAAGGAGTGCCTGGATGCACTTTGACTTGTCAGAGCATCTTTCCGTAAAAACTCTCCATACTTGTTGCACCTGGGGACTGATTTTATACTTGCTCAGGAAAAAAAAAATTTTTTTTAAGAAGCTTTTGGTTTTTAACAATGAACAGCTGCACAAAATTTATGCACAACTGTTCTGGAGAGCAACTTGGTGAGATGTCACGAAGGGATTGTTGCTAAGCTACTACAGATAACACAGTTCAGCTGCAAAATTTGAGTTAAGTTCCAGTTGTTCGTGCTGCAAAATACATCTTCACTGCTTGTTAGGTGCCTCATTAATACTCCAAAGACCACGGGGGGGGGGGGCAAAAAATGGGGGCAAAAAAGAGAGCCAGACAGCTGCATTATTTAGTGTACAATCAGTGCTTCTCTAAGGCACATCGAGAAATGAACAAGCCCAGGATTTTTTTTTTCTTAAAAAGGGACGACGGGGGTGGGGGGGGGGGGGGGGGGGTAGCTCAGCTCTCAGAGAGAGAAGAGGGAAATTATTCCACAGTGAAAATATGACAACGTCATGTCTGACTCTCCATCCACAAGAATGCAAACTGCTGTCGGAGAAGGGCTGCAGACGTGCTCCAAGCTCGCATGCTCGCCAAACTGTTGCTGGGGTGTTAAAGAGACGGGGATTTGCAGACGAAAAAGAGCCCTTCTTTTACCGTCAGTGGGTTTAAATGGGTAAAAGACCACCTTGTGTATGCCAGGTCAATATTAGCTCTAACATGCACCGCTACAGCTAGCAGGGAGTCTCTGAACTAAAGTCTGCAAGTAAATTTAAAGGAGAATCCACTTTATTCGTCCTCTCATATGTTACACGTAATAGCCAAACTGTTGACCATGAAAGCACCTCTGCTGTGCATGTGGTAACCATGTCCTGCATGACAAACATGAAATAAAGAGCAACTAAGGAGGAGAGACTCCATCCTCTGTGTGGAGACTCTTTCATGCAGATTAAGATGGTGGGGTGGAGGGAGGGAAGCCTCATTTCCTATTCATGAGCTTCCGTGGCCTTTTGCTTGTTATGCCAGAGAAGCACGTGCACAGTTTGCCGTGTTTGACAGCTACAAGCAAACTACCTGAGGCAAGCGTGCACGTATTGTACGGAGTCAACATCGGGAAACAAAAAGGGGGGGAGCATGCCCGTGAGAGCTCGAGGTGTTGGCGTGTATCTCTGCCGACACACATACACGTATTAGTACAATTCATGCAGACTTAAAGGAAAATTCCACCGTTATCAAACTGAAGTCTTTTTCTTTTATTTTTAGGTTTTATAGGGACAAGAATCCATGTGGTTTGGTTTCCATCAAGGATTTTTGAGCAAATTCAAAAGAAAACAACTGATTGAAAGAGTGAGTCTATAAAACAAGAAGTGGAGATCAAAAACTAAATCCTAAAAGGAAGTAGAGAGAGTGACGACGGAAACCGCTGGTGTAACCTGTCCCGGTAACCTGTCCCGGCCACCGTTCAGCTGCTGACTCATGACAAAAACTTACACTGCAAAGAAAGTGAAACCTGTTGGTTCCAAGTTTGGAAAACCGATAAATAATACCAGCTGTGGATTTACAACTAGTGAAATTGTGGTTTTCATAAGCACTGTTAACAAAAAAACAACTTGAAGGACAGACAAAACCTACAGAGACTCAACACCTTTACATTAATAAACCTGATGTGTAGATACTCAAAGCTTTGCACATGTAAAACCTCAAATGAATCCAAACATAGCCGGAGGCGGCGGCTAAATCTTTTATTTCATAATGTTGAGTATTCTTGCTCAACCATACACCAGTTCCACAGATTTTTGTCCCCATTTAACGAGTTGGAAAAAAGCGAGCTAAAGAGAAATGCTTGAATTTTCCTTTAAGCGGGTCAGAGGGGTTAAGCTGTACAGTGTGCAACCCACCACCTACAATGTATGATCCTTTTGTTTTCTGCGACAGAGGGGGGGAAAGAAAAACCGGTTTTACTGCAGTACATGAGTTCAACACTCACACAGTCAATCCACATGCTAGAAACTTCCCAGCTTCACTCTAATGTTTAGTAATGAGTGACACGTTTCGCTAAGGCTTTATAATGGTGCACTTGAATCGTAAAGAATAGGGGGGGGGGGGGGGGGGGTGTTTTCTTGGACAGAAAAAGTTGTTGAGTCTGTGGTGAAGTACCTACACTGCCAAGCAGCTATTGAACATTTTCTTTTTTTCCTCAAACTGAATGAGCAGAGTATTATTCCAATGTGTCTGCCAGCTCAAACCACTGTTATGTATCTCTTGGTTGGTTTAAAGCTGGTTGCCTTTGATGTCTGAAGCAAAGCAGACACTCTGACAGAGGCTGCATTAAACTTGTAGAAGGCATGAAATAAGAGTACAGGGACCGATAGATCTAGCATCGCCATGTACTCGTGTGCAAAAATTCTTCGTCCCCATCCATTAAAGGAAAGGCAAAATTGCTAATAGTAATTGAAATAACTGGAGATGGGGAAAAAAGTAATAAAGATAAATTGGCTAAATTCTAATTTAATAAAATGCAACACTTTTTAAATTTAATAAAGTTGAAAAAATTATTTAAAAAAACAACCAACAAACAATACGGTCCTGGACCAATAAGAGCACTTTGCTGATGAGCAGTGGGCCAAAATACCTGTCAACAGGTGTAGAAGTCTGATTGAGAATTACAGAAAACACCTGATTGCAGTAGTTACCCCAAAGGATTGCTCAACAAAATATTAGCTTATGAGTGACGTAACGTATATTAATTTCTCATATTTTGCTTGTTTTTTTATATTTCTATTGAACCACAATTCAAAAACAATGTCATGATTTTCATAAATGTTTTACTTATTACATTTGTCAGTTTCAGCTCATTTCAGTGACAACTGTTCTTTTCCTTCTTTAATGGAAGGGTAGGAATAATTTTGCAAATGTGTAGTTTAATGTTTCAGTGTCTAATTGATGTTAGGGCGACTGACTATCCAAATCTTTGCCGTGTTGATTCAGTTGGTTGTAATTTGTAATTTGTTCCACTAGATGTCACTAAAATCCAACATATGGCCCATTTGATATTTTTGATCCTATGAAATGCCAAAACACATGTTTAAACAAAGTCTGAGACATTGCTGGGAACTCAGTTTGTCTGCTCTTGAAAACAACACAAACGTTAGCATGCTAGCATGTTTCTAAATACGAGTGACGCTTCCAGTTTATCATGATGGCATGTTGTGGTGGTTAGACACGAAGCAAAGCCAAGTTCAGTTTTTCCAACCCAAACCCTGAGCTCATACGACCACTAACAGCGCAGATAAACCTGATTGACAGATGAAGTTGAAAACTTTGAGGCTAGCTTCACTTAAAATTAAGCTATTTTTAGTAATTTATCTATGAAAGCTGTCAAACACTTTATGGAGCCTCTTTACATCATTAAAAATATATGAGAATTTTAACCAAATTAAAACCATGGCAGGCTTTGTTTTTATTGCTGATATGGACCAATGTTTTTGCATTAAAGATTAAATGAATTGCATAAATATAGCAAGCATCTGCTGTCCATGCATGTTGTGACTACATCATTTCTGTTTTCTACCATTTTTTGAAGAAATACACATGGGCAGATGTAAAAGGACTAAATAAATCAGATCTACGGGTATACGTGCATGAAAACAGAGGAAGATTGGGGAGAAATCTTGGTGTGTTAATCTGATTTCTCATAATCAAGTAACTGCCATTATTCAATAAAGCAACATCATTAAACTGTTTACATGATCACTGGAATAATGTGATAATGTTAATTTTTTTGGTGTGCGATGTAAACGGGGTGATAGTACCCCTCAATTGTGAGGAGTTTTGGTTTTAATTCACTTGAGATGAATGCAAACTAAATGGTTGAGGTTAAAACTGTTGGGTGAGAACTTCTAGTTGTTTTCCAAAGGAATTATTCCAGATTTAGAGATGGATACGCCCAGAACCACCTGTAGTCTTTATCAAATTTATTTCTAATATGGTTCGTTTTCAATAAGCTTCAAGTGTATATAGCACCAAGGAGTTATTGATAATTATCTTATTACAGTGAGTTATTTGTGAAATCTCAAGTCAATGAATAGTTTATCAACAGTTATTGCCAAGGTTGGCTGGTGTTCTCACGGTGCACATTTTTACAATTGGTTTGCCATTTTCTAGTTTTATATTTTTATATGGACAAAGTTGGCTATTTTGGAAGTGTCCATTTGTCCAGCAGGAACGCCAATCGCCGGGCAATGACATCACCAACTCTCAGGCACTCAGAATCACAAGACAACTGGAACGAACCATTAAATCAGAGAGACGACTAAAACAGAGAAACGGTATTCATTCATTATGAATAATGAATATAATATAATCATTAGATTAATTCTGTAGCTGATCAGGGCTATTGGCCACTAAATGAGAACATGACTTCCATTTCTAAACAAGTTTATTATTCTAAATAACAAAAAATAAATAAAACCTCAACAAATAAAAGATCAACAACATAGAGCTGAATTTTATATGAAGATTTCCTTTGATTTTTCCTGACGATTTAACCTAGAAAATCTAAAGTCTCTGAGGTCCACCCATGCAGCATGAAAATTCATCCTTCAAGCAAATCCTGTGAACAATTAGATAGAAAAGGCAATTATCTGCTTGAAGTTTAAACATAGAAATCACATTCTCCTACAGCGTCGACGTCCTGTTTTTTAAGCTCTTCATGCAATTATCCTTGTTTTTGTAAATTCAAGGTCTGAGCTTATTGTTTGCCTTCTCTCAGGATTTTAAAACAAATAATGATTAAACCTGTATCAGGTGCGTTTCGTCTGACTATACACACCTCAACCTGGATTTATAAGAGAATTTCAGAGGAGGAAGAAAGCCAGGGGAGACCGGGGGGGGGGGGGGGGGGGGGGACTGGATTTCAAACAGTGATATCGGACTGGACAAGATGGTTGAAATTTAAATAAGAAAAAAAAAATGACTGCGTGGAGAGTGAACAGGAGTGTTAGGAGGGAACACAGGCATACACATGAGTTAAATAAGGTGTGAGCTGCTGGAAGAAAGTGAGAGACCACATGGACTAGAGGAAGAAGTCTGAAAACAGGAAGAGGACACAACGGACGACAAGAAAAAGGAGAGCTGGAGTCAAAGAGGTGGAAGGTGAGATGTACACTGACCTGTGAGAGATCTGGGATGTCACCCTGATCTATTCCAACTTGCTGTCGTCAAAAAAAAAAATGAAAAAAAAAAATGAAAAAAAAGGGGAGAGGTAGGTGGGATAAGATGGAGAAGAAAAAAAAAAGATGAAAAACAAACAGGGGAATCATTACTCCATGCAGTGGCAGCGTCAACATAAACGACAACAGAAATAAACAAGCAAACGGTTTTTTTTGGACGGGAGTTGGCCGATGAACCGACCGACGCCCACAGTGAATGGCGTGATGACTGCGCAGTGATAAACATGTCGGACCAATGAGGGAGCGCAGCCATGAATGATGGTGTGATAACATCAAACGCTCGTAAATACGACAGTTAACTCTAAAAAATCAACTCCAGGAGACTTACAACGAAGACGGATAACATCTGAGTGAACATGTTGACTTCTCAGGACACACATAAAACATCATTTACAGTTTGTCGATCAGAAATCACCATCTGGTTTTTCTTTCTTTAACAGCCGTCACACATATTTTTACTGGTGGATTTATCAGGAGAAAGTGTGAATAACAGCAAATAGAAGTGCCTCTCCACTAGCAAATTGTTTATTTTACTTCATTTCATTGCTTTGTTATCAATTTCTAATCTCATATTTATTTGAAAAACCTGGTGTACTTGGTAAAAGTTTATGATCTGTGTGACTGAATTTAGAGTTTTAATAAAAAAAAAAAACTGGAAACAACTACACAGACTCCATTCTTAATCATAATAATACTGCGACTCTGTATTGGATTAAAGGAAATATTTGTTCTAAATCTAAATCATACACTGAACGTCCCCATGACTCAACACAATTAGCAGCAATAACTAAAAGTAGCCATTTTGTGAATGACAGTCTCTCACATCACTGTGGGGGAATTCTGGCTCACTCCTCTTCACACTGTCGAGTCAGTTCATTCATTGATATTTGCAAACGTTCACTTATGCGCAGCTTTCTGAAGGAATATATATCAGAGTTAGGTCTGCTTCTTTTCATTTTCAGCCATTCTGTTGGAGATTTGCTGCTGTGTTTGGGATCGTTCTGTTGCATGGACCAGTTTTAGCTGTCAGACAGATGGTTTTATATACGACTACAACACTTTGTTATACAGCGGAGTCCATGGTCCACTGAATGCCTGCAAAGTGTCCAGGTCCTGTATCTGCTAAACAAACCAATTCATCCCTCTCCAACCATAATTTACAGTTGGTTAAGAGACGTTTGGGCTGATATGCTGCGTTTAGTTTTGGTTTTATAACCAGACAGCTATGCTTTGGTCTCATCTGTCCAAACAATGTGTGAATCTGCAAACCTTTAGCTGTGCAGCCATGTTTTTATTAGATAAGGAAGCTTATTCCTGGAACCATTGCAAACAATCTATCCATGTTCTTTTTCTAACTGAGGCCTGTCGAATCGGAGATGTAGCTCTTGGGTTTTCTGTGAGCTGAATGTGCGACTGCTTGTCCTTGGGGTGAAGGTGGTAGGACTTCATTCCTGGGAAGATGGAGAACTGTCTTGAATCTCTCTCTCAGTGAAGAATAATCCAATTTGTTTACAAGTGGACTGACAGCTCTTCGCAGAATGATGGGGTGTATTTCCTCCTTGGCATTGTGTTAACACACGCCTGAATGCCCCAAAGCAGTAAAATGCCAAAACCTCTGCTTTTATGGAGGCGTTCACACTTCCTGATGACAAGTTAATCAAGTGTATTTGATCAGCAGCACCTGGCTGCTATTTATTCTTTTCATTCCTATGGAAACAAAACGTAGTTTTTGTAGGAACTGCTTCCACATTTCTGCCTTAGTTTAAATTAAATTAACATTTACACAGTATAATGGTCCTGTTGTTAACATCAAGCTGTATTTACTTCATTTTGACACCTGGTATGTTTTACTCATTCTGGAAGGTAAAACCTTAAACGTAAGGTGGGTGTGGACAGGATCTAATTCAAAGTCTTCATTGTACTCAAGTTATTTTTACATCATATGCCAGTTTTATGTTAAGGTCCCAATAACATACCAGTCTAAAGCAAACCTATATTAAAAATTACTGTACATGTTAAATTTAACTCTTTAAAGTGCAATCAGTTTTGGCATCCTGAGGGGAGAACAGAGGTGAAACATTTAAAAGGCTTCATGTTACAGATCATTTGAGCCAGAGGAAAAGAAAATGCAAAAAACGTCATAAGAAACCTGTCTTATTATACATCGTGTGTGTAATAATTTACTGTGTTTGAAAACAACATGTGGTTTGAGTAGTCTAAGGATTGGTTTTTGGTCTTTTTATGGGGTTAAAGGGGAAAAAAAAACAAAAAAAACATCACACATTTAAGATATGGAAACTAAAAATACAAACTGATGATTTG
>JAOXYM010000005.1:21461019-21476249 GCA_028567055.1 Leptatherina wallacei
GTTGTTCGGACCCCTCATGCATCTAAAATATCGCCTGCCTGGCCATTAACAGAAATATACGAACACCTGGATTTAACCAAGCAGATACTGAAGGTAAGAGCCTCCTTTGAAAAACACTGCTTTACTTAATAAGTTTCAGCTGGAACTAAAACGTATTTAACCCCAACAGATGCAGTGAAGCAGCTTCCCTTTTCTTGAAAAACATGTTGCGGACACATCCTGTTTTTTTTGTGAAATAGATATTACCGTTTCAGAAGTGTCAAATTACTAGTATTCAACAGGCCAAAAAAAAAAAAAAAAAAAAAAAAAAGGCAATAGCTGAAACTGTTCAAGTTGGGTTGAAAACTGTTCAACGTGTGAACCAGCATCTTCGATGAAAAAAAATGTGGCCAAAAGAAAAAATTTAAATGATTGTTATCAGATATCACATAGTGTTTGGTGATTTCAGATAGAAAAGTAAATCAGCAGTCGGACTCGCAGCTATTTTTAAGAGTAAAATCAAAAGTGCTTCCACTCATAAAATGTGAAATAACTTGTGGTATTCAACACCTGTGTAGCCTTAAGAAGCCTACTTATCAATAAGCTTATTAGGCTTAATGTTCATTGCTCAAGCCTTTGGAAAGTATACTAAAGGACCACATTTTTTCTTCCCAAATGGCAGGGAAGGGACATACTCCAAAGACGACAATGTCAGGATTCACTGGGGCTCAAACTGTGACAAGAGTGCTTCAGGGAGCATGAGACATGTTGTTCACACATGAGTTGGGCATCACGGAGTCCGGACCTAAATCCCTTTAATAATCTTCTTCCAGTCCTATTCAGGATGGAAATGAATAATGTGACAAACCATCAGCTCATCTTATAGATACTCTGAGCATCATCCAACAACCCTATGACCTCAAGAGTAAAAGTGGAATTCATGCACATTCTTCCAAAAAGATGATGAAAATCATTCTATAACTCCACAATCCAACTTAAAGGTTTACAAATAAACAATTGGGGCACTAATGTGTTTAAATAGGAAAAAAGTTCAACAAAACAAAAAAAAGTGTCATTTTAAAGTTCCACAAGACAAAAAGACTCAGAATCTGGAGAAATCTCTGTACAGAGGGGACAATGCCGAAACGATGCTGTGCCCTCTGAGAAGCAGATTAATTAACTTATCAATGCAATTTAACAGCTAGTGTCTGAGATGGTTAGGATTGCAAAATATGGCGAGGGAGACTAAAGGAAAGCCCTAAAGGATAAAAGCTGACGTTAAACAGGAATTCCTATGTATCCAAGAGATGTTATAAACTAAATAAATTGTGTTTTATAATGCACACATCCCTTATAAATGAGTCATGGGTTGTCAGATCTGTTCCGAGTTTACTGTGATGACAAAAAAATGTAACGTGTGAATTAATTTGCCCAACTTATCACACGTCCAGCAATGTGTTATTTTAGGCTCAGTGGTTAAATGTTAATAGCCAAAGTGCAGCCATATAGGTGATGGTATGAGGTACATTAGTTCATATGGCACTGTAAGCAGCATGTCAGCGCTTTTCTTTTTTAAAAACAATAAAATTAGTTGTAAAACATATCAATGATGGAGCTCTCGTTTAGGACGATACTACATTGTAACAACAGATCTGGTTCATTAATAAAGTGGTGACTTGATGTTCATATTGTACCTTATTCACAGAGTGTAGCAATGACCTGATCATTGGAAGTGAACACTGCCATGCCCCCATTTACTTGCTCACAACACCTATATAAGCTCACCACTAAGTTTCTATTATAGAGAAGATGACAAAAATAGGAAAATATCTTTAGCACAAAACAAGAAAAGTACTTAGAGCCATGAATGTGCCCTTAATGCATAAAAATCTCTTCAGTTTTCACTTTATCTCAAAGGGGCCCGATACCATCTGAGCAGAGACTAACAGCCTGGCTGCTCTTCACTGTTCTCCACTTTAATGGAGATCGATTTGAACCAACGTGTGTTCAGGTCCCCTAGCTTATTATAAAGATTCAGTGTCTCCACTCACCACATGGAACTAACACGGGGAGCCTCTCGAGGACAAACATCAATACAGACGGCTAAATTGATCATTCACATCAGCTATCAGGGGTTCTTATTTTTCGGTGGTTTTATTTCACCGGTGTCCTCCATCCCTTTCATTCCTCAGTTTCTTCTTATCCACCCCCCTCTTTCCCCATCCTTTGTTCTTCACCGCAGGACATCAGGGGCTGCTGGCTCTCGCACCTGGTAACTACGGAAACAGCTTCTCATTAGACTACTGGAGGACTGAGGCAGGAAGACTCCCGACAGAAGACTTTATCTTCATGATCAAGTGTTGGCCTGTGTGACTGAGCACGTGCAGGTGTGCACTCTCATTCAAAAGAGCGCGCTGTCGTCCTTTCCTTCACTCGCTCCATATATCATGTTCTACGAGCGCTCGCCCACACGCCGAGCAGCAAAACGCAGCAGATTTCCAGTCTGACATTGTTTGAAATCACTCATCCACGCACACTCAAACATGCACACACCAGGGGGGGGCGGCTTTTTAGTCAATACAAATGGACGCAAAGTAATGTAATACAAAAGGTGAAATACAGCACAACCCATCCATTTAGCTGCATTTAGTGGTGTGAATGACAGCCAACTGGAGCATTTAGTGGCTAACTGAGTCCATCTGAATTACAAATTTCCTAGCAACATGGATGCATCAGCTGCCTTGTGATGGCTTCTGGCCTCACCTTGCTTTTCTGCAAACCCCCCTCATCTTTCCTGCATCGCTGTGACCGAAAACAATTAATATACCCGAGCTGGAACAGCGTGACCCTGTGGGTTTGTTAATGAATTACTTGTTTTCTTTCCTTCCACTCTTTTAATTTGTTGCTGCTTTCTGTCTCTTCTGTCTGTCCATCTCGCCCTTTTTTTTTTTTTTAATCATGCCTCATGTTTTTTCATTAGGTCTGGAGTGGTGAGAGAGAGTACTAAGAGAAGAACTGATTAGGTCTGTGGGGACGCTCACACGCGGAGTGTGTATGTGTACCAGCGATAATGTAAAGAGGGTACATGTGCTGACTATCAGGCAGAGTGGAAAGCATTAGATGCCACTGTTGGCAGACCTGGGGGAGAAAGAGGAACTCGAGGCTACTGGGACAATTGTAGCAGAAATAGATGGAAGATGGGGGTAAACTGGGGGAAGCAAAATGGGTCCTCTATTTCTTGATTGCTCATCTCATTCCGAGAAACATGAGCGTCTCTTTATCTGGACAATTTGCAGGAATCCACACACGCCTCAACCAGTCGCCTCTTGCTTCGTCACAGCTGTCCGTCTGCATGTGGTCTACAGCAGAAACACTTTGCTAGGGTACACCCTAAACAAGTATTTTCACTGCTAAAATAAAAAAACAGTCAAAATCCTCACATTCTGAACTCCAGCATCTGCTCAACAGCTTCACAATGAGTCTGAGCAGACTAATCATCATCACAAGCCAATTACATAACGGATGGCTGAAGCACCGAATGTACAAGACAAGACTACACAATGTCACAAGTCCTCCTACGGTGGTTACGGAGCTAAATTAACACGTTCAATCGCAGTCTGCGTTCAAAACAACATGGAACGTTTGGTGTACCAGAAATCATGCACTGACAATTTCGCAGACGCACACGCCAGAGCACGGCTAACGCAACGTTGTCAACGTAGCGATTTTGGTGCTAGATTTATCGAGTTTTCAGACCCCTTGAGCGACTCGTGACAAATCTAGAATATCTGGAGACGGACATGAAAGCATCGTAACGTTTACTCAGCTCAATGAGCCGGTGCTGATGCAAGTCCCGCCCCCATCCAGAAGCACTCAGTGCCGCCTTCGCACAGCATCAGCTGCCAGAGTGGGAGATGTCCTCCTCTGATCCATGAACAGACTCAAAGGTGCTGCTGGCTGATCCCGTCCCACCTTACCGTCAGATATTAATGACTATTAATGAAGAGTGTGGATGAAAACATTTAAAAAGTTAAAAGTACTGTAACATGTTGTGGACTGTTCTTAAGAACAGTCCAAGCTGTTAGTTGAAGTACTTAAAATGGCCGTTTAGTTTTGGCCTGCAATATTTCAATTTTTTTTTTCTACTGTTATGATTTAAAAAACACAATTAAATGCATTGTTACAGACATTACTAGCTTGAGTGTGAATCTGTGTCCATTATTTGATTCACTTCATTTTCTGTACCGCTTAATCAAATTCAGGGTCGCGGCAATTGGGGTCAGCAATGATCAGACGAGAGGCCGGGTACACCCTGGACAGGTCGCCAGTCCATCGTATGCATATTTGATTCACTTTTCCAATGAAATCCTAAATGTTGCTTTTTGAGGCAACTATTGTTATGCAATTTATCGAGATTAATAACAAAGTCTCCAATTAATTGGATGAATTTTTTTTAACCAAGTTCCATCCCTCTCTTTAACCCTCATACCCAGGTTTAAAAAAAAAAAAAAAAAAAAGTTGGGACAGCAAACAGCAAGATTTGTATTATGAACTTTAAAACTTCAATAAGATTATTTTTTAATTTATATTTTTTTCCCATGTAGGGTTTTTTTTTTTTTAACAGAATTAAAAATGAACATGTTAAACATGTAAATATGGCCAGTTCTCATACTGTGACAAGTTGTCTGAAATTAAGGCTATGATTTGTCCTTATTAAATAAATACATACTAACAAAAAAGGAATTTGAAAAAAATAAATAAAATCTAGTTACCAGTTTTGACCATAAATATCAACGAATATTTTGAAAGACTAAATATAATTAAATATATTGTCTGATTAAGCATGAAAACATGCAGACACACCCATTTAGGTCATGAACATGCAGGCCACAGTCTTTATCCATATCAGAACAAATTAGCTTCTTTATATTATTTTTTCACATTGGCTTAGAATACAGAAATGATGAAAAATTACTCATTTTTTTCTTTTGTGCGTCATAAGGCATGGTTGCTGCCAAGTGGGAAACCAGGTGAAATGCATCAATCAACTATATTTTAAATGGGAACCATCAAAATTTGATGCCTCACCTTCAAAATAAAACATGATGAAAATACTGATTTAATCCTGCCTTGGCCAAGGAATAAAATATACACATTTTAACAATCTAGTTTTTCTACGCGTTTACAACATTGCGTTTTTAGATGGAGATTTCAGTGATTTGGTCACACAGACACATTCTGGACAGCATCTTTTTCACTTCAACCACTGACTAAAAGACGTCTTTGCCAACGACACATCACAGCCATTTTAGCTGGAAAAAAAGGCATATTTTTCTTTTTAGTTCTTTTGTAGCCATGAATTCTACAATGATGCTAAGTTGTTATAAAAGATCACCACAGAAGTCAGTAAGAGAGGCTGAAATTGAGCAATTTGTGATTGGCTTCATTTTTGTAAAACTTCAATGGGTTTCCGGCAGAGAAATGGGAATAACCAGCAAAATCATTTTCCTTTTACTTTAATCTAAAGCTATTTAAAGGGGGGTCATAAAATTGTCATTATAATGGAAGTCTAAAGCACAAATCTTGCAGTTAACAGTCGCAAAATAAAAAACATTTCACACAGTAAAAATACAGTTGATTGTCATTGAAAACACACTTCCTTCCCAAATTCCATGGCTAGGGAACAAATCGCAGACAGAATTATCTCAATGAATGCACCTCACAACTACACACATTTCCCCAAACGGGGCAAAAGGGTTCAAGAACAATATTTATTTAGGCTTCAAGACCTTTGTATGTAGATTCACTAAAATATTTACATTTTTGTTTATACTCATTTAAGAAAATGCACGGGCTTATTTGAATATCAAACACTCAGGCCAAAATAAATTTAAATAAGTGTACCCCCATACCCTCCAAGTTTTATTATGAGGATGTAATTAAAGAGAAAGAATCTGGTCCAGAGTTTTACTCAGAAGCAGCGAGTGAAAAATCTATTCAGGTTATTGCTACTAGAAGTGGTTCTACAAACCATCGACTATTTTCTGTATGCTATTGGTCTCTCACACAATTATGAAGGACTTTTGTCCCACTCTCCTTAATATCATTGCTTCGGTTCATTGGGGTTTGTGGATGTTTGTTTATGCACAGCTTTCTGAAGGTCCTACCACAGCATTTTAAAATCAGATTTAGTTTTGGACTTTGGCTGAACCATTGCAACATCTTGGTTCTTTTCTTTTTTTTTTTTTTTAACCATTGTGTTTTAGATTTGCTTCTGTTTGGGATCATGGTCCTGTTTGATGCAGTTTCAGCCAAGCTGTAGCTGTCAGACAGATGTAGTTTCACATTTTACTCTGGAATACTTTGATATACAGAGGACTTTATGGTTAACTCAATAACTGCAAGATATTCAGGTCATGTGGCTGTAAAACAAGCACAAATCATAACACTGACCAGTGTAGTTGACAGTTGGCATGACAACACAAGCACAACTGTCGTGAATCTTTTCACATGGATAACATTCAGCTGAAGTCCAGTGATAAGCAGCACCAGGGTGCTACTTACTCTTTAAACTCCCATAAAGTAGTATGGGCACATCTACTTTTACATACACTACCAGTTAGGGACAGGTAGTTAATTAAAATTTATCAAAACAGAGACAATAATGGCTGTATTTGTTCTCATGTCGATTGTTTCAATTATTTCTCTTAAAATATCTAAAAATATTCATTAAAATGACCCTACATATTTAAACTGCGTGTGCTTTTTTCACTCATTTTAAAAGGTGGTGCTGCATCACATATTACTAAAGGAGAAGACGAGACACACAACGAAGAGGAAAACTCATTCATCTTTTGGTCAACGTTTCCACCAGATAACAGCAAAACATGGAGCTGCACCAGATCCTAGCGGTCTTCCGTTGCCCATATTTCTATCCAACGTGAACCTTTACCATTTCTACCCAGCCAGAGCCACCTATCGTCTCACACACACACACACACACACACACACACACACGTATGATTTGCTTGCGTTTACTCGCGATGCCGTGAGCTGAACCAACAATGCACTTTGCTTTGTAGTCCGCTTCCTGACTGAAGCCGACTTTCCCAGCAAACTAAAATTTGAATCAAAAAGGCAGGTGTGAATGTGTCCTTACGCTTTGTTTTTCACATTCAAGTATTTTTCATAAATTATTCTGTAGAACAGAACATAATTGTTTGATGTGGCCTTTAAAAAGTGTCAAATAGAGTAGATTCTTCAAAGTTCTGAAGAATTTGTGCTTGAAAGAAAGCTGTAACTTTACGCTGAACCTCGTGTTCAGAGAGAGCAATCCTCCATATGCAACAGCAGGCCATCTGGATGTTTAGCATAACCTGATGGCACTGCAACCTGGACCCAAACAGACAGGATGCTTATTTAATGCATGTGTAGCATCTGTGCAAGTATGGTCTGTTTTTTCTTTTTTTTCTTTTCTTTCAGTGACCTCCATAATTCACTCGCATACAAACATGTGTGAGGAGCGACTGCTCTGTAAATGTGATTTCATTCTCAACAGTGACCCTCTCTGTTCCTCTCTGATCTGAGGTCCATTGTTACTTGTCAACTGCTGACCTCTGTGCTCTTTGGTTGAAACATAACCAAGTGCAGACTTCCTGGTACCGAGGGACCAGTGTGGGACAAGGCTCGGGATCTGACAATGAAGTACGTGCCGACTGAGAAATGCATCAATGTTTTATGTTTTTGTTGGTACTTCTGAGGAAACGTTGGCAGTGTGAATCAAAAAGCCTGAACCTGAGAGGTTGACAGTTTGTTTGCGTGTGTGACAGATAAAAGCAGGTGGTAAGACAAAGCAGAGGAACATGATCACATCTGGCTACTTTCTATGTCTGCAGCCACCTGCAAGTCCCTCCATATCCACCTGCTGCTAAGGAATGTGGATATTTCCTCCAAACCATCTTTTGGAGCCAAAGTATAACAAAGTTTATAAATTATGTGCTTGTGTCTGACTTTTCGCTCTCCGATTATCACTTTAAGCCTCTTTCTTCTCTCCCTCTCCTTTCCTTAATCCATCAGAGTCACACAGGATCAGCTGCCAGTCTTGGAGGTGACACATCGCTGTCAAAAAAAGGTGAAAGAATTTCAACAATATACAAGTATTAAGTTCACTCCGAAAATCTGGAGCCTAAAATATGCCGACTGCTGATAGCAGATATAGAAACCACTACATAAATAAATAATTCACACTTTCCTTAGCAGAAATTTTACCCACAAGCTGAAGTTTGTTTTTTAGGATGGTTCATAAAATAGGGACATTGTACTCCACTTCAAATTAAGTAAAATAAAAAAAAATTCCTTTAGCTGATAAAAACTGCTGGATTACTGCATAGTAAATAACCGCCTCACAGTAGAACACTTATTAAAAAAGCTTAACGTGGAAAAGTAATGTTTTCACGCTCCTGTTGCTACGTTTTATACAATCGCTGTACTGGACTGGACTATCCGTGGAAGCCAACCAGGGCTTGTTTGAAGTGGACCCAACATACCAGTGTGAATGCACCCTTACTCGTCCTAGAACAGCTCCTTCTTGACAACTGAGCAGAGCATGGTCAGCAGTCTCCTCTCGTTTGTCATCGTTATGGGACCGAATGCAGTCGTATCAGTGTAGTTTTACAAGAACATAAGGACTAACACACCAATTAAAACTAAAAATGATAGCTTCAAGCACGCCCCAATACCTGGAAACTTCATAAATAAATTCACATGTCAGTACACGTAAAACTTCCTTCAAAGTATTCTGACTCAAATATCTTCCCATCGCCAGCTGAATTTCTCACAAACAGCCTGAAGTCAGATCTGGGTAATTCATCAAGGCCTCTCCTGGTGCAGATTTTTGAGGTGGATCAGGGTTTGGCAACAGACCATCAATCCTTCAGTCCCATTTTGACATTTTTAAAATCATCAGAAAGACACACGAAAGGGACACTTTAGTTTTCATGCTTGCCACAGTTTAATCTCCCCTCAGAGACCCCAGACGGAAGGTCAGGTTCACATAGCTGGAATTCCTGAAAGACGGCGATGTAGAGAATCTGGACAAATCCACAGAGGAAATTTTAAACATTTAACCCATTAAGATCCAAGTCCCCCTTTAAAAAAATTTTCTAAAAGCTATGCATTTGAAAACAGCCACATAAAACCTTGCACAACCTTAACCATCGACTTTCACTCTAAACTATCTTTTTTTTTTACCCCCAATGTTCATTAAAATTTAAAAGCTCAAAAAGAAGAAAATTATGCAAACATCACTGTAGTGTGATGCACATCTAGTTATAATGGTTCACAGATTCTTATAAAGAGAAGGCAGCAGATTTGCGCAGTTCTTTGCAATCACTTAAACATTTGACAAATCAAATAGTCAAAAAACACTCCCAGCTATGTTTAATAGTAAAAGTAAAGAGCATTTCCATATTCATAATGTGAAGGCAAGTCAAGGGATTAGGACTAAACAGCCGTGTAGCCTTATTAAAAAAAAAAAAAACACTTATCAATGAGGATAATCAGACAAAAGGGACACAATTTACCAGCGAGCATAAAGATTGGACTCTGGAGCAGGGTAAATTTGGACTCAGACCACATGACCTCCTTCCATCGCTCCAGAGGGGAGCATCAGGGTAAGAAGAGAGGCAGATGAAGTTGTGCTCCTATCATCCATCATGCCTAGTGCCTACTGTACAAGCCTGTGGGGGCAGCACTATGATCTAAGGTTGCTGCAGTTCGTCAGGTCTAGGCTCAGCAACATTATGTGCCCAAAGAATGAGGTCAGCTGACTACCTGCGTACTGAATGAGCAGGTTATTCCATTGAATTTTTTTCTTCCCTGATGGCACGGGCCTATTGTTGGAGAAATTCTTTATCATATTATCAGCTTTTAAATCATTCTTAATTCACTTTTGATTATTGTATGCGTCATACATCAGCTCATATTCATATTTTCTTTGTACCCATGTTATAAGTGAGCATAACAACTTTAACTCTGATGATGTTCTCTGTGGTGCCATGGAGTCTGAAATTCTGTGATTTGGAGTCTGAGATTCACAACACGTCGGGTCACACCGATCCAACACAAGGACACCAGGCAAAATGGAACACAACTGTTCTAGGGAACTTAGAAACACACTCATGAAAGTTGACAGTCTTATCTTGACCAGTAGCAGCCAATGGGTGAGAGGGGTTGATCAAGCTAGCAGTAAAACCATCTTCACATCTCTTCCTCAGAGCATTTAGGAGATCTTCTGTGGGTGTGTTGAAGCTCTTCTTAGAATTACAAAAACTCATATCAATCCTTGTAATAAACCTTAGTTAAACTTCACTCTAGACTCTTGATGATCATTTTTTCCACAACAGTATTCCAAGGGGACAATACCAGCATACATCAGGCTAAAATTGTGAAGAAATGGTTCAGGGAGCATGAGACGCCATGGGTAGGCCACCACAGAGTCAGAACCATAGCCACCTGAAAACCTTTGGGGTCTGCTGGAGAAGACTTTGCACAGCGGTCCGACTCTCTCATCATCACTACGAGGATCTCTGGACTGAAATAAATGTTGTGACATTGCAAAAGCTAAATTAAACTATACCACAGCGAATACTGGCGGTCAAACAAAATCTTAGTGTGTGGTTTTTTCCAAAAAAGGGACAAATGAATGTAAACGTCTCACTAAATTCAATACTGCCGTACCAGGTGCGAGTCCCACAATAATGTCCAGGAAAGAGGTCATGAGGAGTCATTTTCATGATTCAAAGTTTCCAGACAATCACTTCACTGGATATCAGATATTCACACAAAACCAGCGAGTAAATACCTAAATGTGATGCTTACTTGACCTTTTCTGTTTTAGTCCTTTCCTGTGCCATGAGAAATTTATGTTTTGGCTCCTTAAGGTAGTCAGAGGCTGAACAACTCCCCTGCTATGGCCTTACTACTTTGGATTCAATGCTTTGCTAAAGGCCACTTCCACAGACTGCACACCTAACCACAGGAAACCCTGAATGTTGGTGATCTAGTAAAACCACAACACCTCGAACTACAATCCTCCCTGCAGTTCCTGTCAACCCATAGGGAAATGGAGATAATCAAGGAATAATAGCACAGCTGCCTGAATATGAGCATTACCTCAGACTTCACCGACCTTCACTCAAAATCTGCACAGGTACAACCAACATCAGACAGATAAAGAGCCAGACACTGCAAGCACCCTGAGGAGTGAGACCCCAATCTGTTAAAGATTAACACTCCCTGGTATCCAATAGTACCCTGTCTGGCACACTCGTAATCTCCTTCTCTCCCCTGTCTGTCTTTGTGTTGGTGACTGCATGAAGGGCTGGTTTAGCTCAAAAAGAGGATTCCCTGTGAAAGCCCCCCTCCTTCCTCCTTCCCTCCTTAAAGCCAGGAGAGGCATGAAAAACTGTAGTGGAAATGTAATGCTTGCTAAATTTGGTTTCGTAGTGATACAAAAGGTGGCTTTTTTTTTTTTTGGTTTTGTTTTAAAATTTCTCCGCACTTTTTTGTAAACACTAAAGACTTGGTTCACAATGAAAACGTCAATCTCGGCTGTGGTGCAGACGAGGGAAATAAAGCCTCTTCAATAGCATCACAGCCCGTCGCATTCAATTCTTTGTGCGATTGCTCACTTTACTGACAATGTGGCCAATCACACAGCAAACAAAACACCCATTGATCTGCACTCATCTTAAATGGTGTCTGAGAATAATACCGTGATTGACTGACAGCCTCGGTGCACGGGAGCATCTGTTCAGGTTCCATTTATGAGCAAAATGACAAATGCAAAGTATAGTTTCAAGGACAATACCCCAAACTCTGATTTCTGCAGTGTCTAAATAATGAAACTTAGCAGCAGAAGTTTTTGTAGTGTTGTTTTAAGATGGTAGTATGAGCTAGTTCACGCATGATGGTAATAAAAAAAAATCAAAGGGCATGAGAACACTTATCTCAGAAATGTGTGCCTAATGATAGAAGGCAAGGTGGGAAGATAAAGAAGAATGATGGAGATTGGAGATGAGTAATGCACATTTAAGGATAGGAACAGGTCTCGAATATAAATCGCTCTGGTTCTGTTGCTTTAATTCTCCCCTTCATGTCTCAAAAAAGCAGTGCCTCTTCTCTTTTGTGCTGTAGTGACAGCAGAGACAGTGACAGACAGAAAAAATATCCCCCTTTTCTTTCCTCCAACCGTGCTGTTTTCATGGAGAGATTGGGGGGGGGGGAATCATGCCAGCCGAATGGGATTGAAGTCTCTGCATCAGTGTGCGTCTCAGCTTGAACTTCTTGGGGGAATATATAGCCGTCTCTGTCAGAACTCAGGAGTGACACCAGCAGAGGGAACGGCAGGCAGCTGAACATGCACGCAGGTAGAGTAGAAAAGGGTAGAAAAAAAATAAGCAGTTGAACCCAGCCAAAGGCTCCAGAGAGAGCACGGCCAAAAATAACCAGACATTAAAACAAGACGGGAACAGAAGCACTGAATGTTCTCACACACACACACACACACACACACTTTGACAAAGCCTATTTCAAACCATGTACTATCATTACCCAATATGTGATGTCAAAAGAGTGTTCAGAGTTGTCTATGTATAGTATAGTACATTGGATTTGTGTGGCCAAGGTTTCTCTTAAAGACTCTTCAGGGGGAGAAATCCAGGTGCTTTGGGTTAATGCTGATTTAGCTCGTAATTCATCCATGAAAAGTAAACTAATTACACCATAAAAACATAAGGATTTTAAATAATTCAGTTAGTTTTTCTATTTAGTTGAGCAACCAACCATTAATCACCTTCATTTCAATCACTTAATGATTTTCTAAAGCAGAAACTGAACCAAATATATTCCAATGCCCCAATTTGGCTGCTTCTGTTTTATTTAAGGCTATGCTCATTTATGGACCATCAGCAAGAGCACAGAATATAACATTTATGAACACAATTATCTTTAATGACAACACAGTGACTGGTGCATATTTTAAAATGTTTAGGTCTTTGCCACTTAAAGTGAGCCTTGTGAAGTAAAACAGGATCAATAAGGGCACTTTTATTTCCTATAAACAGCTGTATACATGTTGCTAAGCAGTGAAAAGAGAATAAAAGGACATCAAAATACCCGAATTTAAATAAAAGGTATGGAAAATAATAAACCTTTGTTATTACATTATCCATTTATACTATAAAAAGTATCGATCAGTGCGTTTTTAATGAAACAACACTGCTGCTGCACTTCAAAATAACTGCAATGAATGAAACTCAGGATGTTAACTAGCCACCTCCTCATCAATACTGACTTCTTACGTAGCATTTATAACTCAGATACCCTCTATACGGACGTCTGTAGTCCGTAAAAGCATACATTCCCCTTTTTACTTCAGCTTCAGAGGCACTCTAGGTGGAATTAGTTAGTAACTCACTAAATATTCAGCTGACTTGATTATTTCTGCAATAATAAAATAAGCTAATGAGGGGAAAAATGTGTTAAGTGCAAGAGAAAAATGAATTAATGACACGGCTAAAATAAGAACAACCAGGCAATTTAAAGTCGGTTTAGCATTCAAGTAAAAATATTTCATGAGGCCTAAGTGATGCTAATCCTGATTCTCTGTTTCGTAGCGCAGCTGATCATGTAATCTCTCACTGAACGTGAACTTTGCAGTGATATTTGCTCACTCCATCACTACTTGAGCGTGCTATGGGTATAATTACATGTTCCCTGACTATGTGGCGCGTTTGCAACTAATCAATAAACACTAAGAGACTGAAGCGCTCCCTTGGGACACACACAGACACTATAGCAATTTCACCCTTCTTTCAGCACACAAACCCACACAGAGTCTCACACACTTAACACTTCACATCACGTGTATTCCCTCGGGCTCGACTTGAAACAGACGTATCCAGACAGCAGTAAGCCGTTTTCCCTGCCTCGTAGTCCAAACTGGGCCTATCTCTGCTCTGCAGTCGGGGAGGGGCTTTCCCGCTCTGTTTAGATAGCATTAGACTCACCTACAATTACTTAAGACACAGGCGTCTCCGCTGTGTTACTAAGCAGCTACACCCAGCATTGACTATCAGGACTGGAATCAAAGCAAAACAAACTGGCAGGAAATGAGCTGGCCTTTTTGTTTCCTTACATGTCACAGAACTCTTTCAATTCACTGTAAACAGTCTTCCCTGGTACTCTGGATGGCAATAAATCAGCCCATGTGTGTACACTGTGTAATGAGAAAGCAGAAGAGTAAAGAATAGATGGGGACGGAGTGACAGTGTGACAGGGAAGGGCACACTATGGGAGGAGAAGGGATTCAGTACTGTAATTTGAGTTCTCCTCGGTTTTATAGGAGGAAAGCTGAGCTGTAATGATACTCTAGCTTATGTACATATGTTACCAGTTTTCAAAAAAAAGAGTACAAAACCATTTTGGACATATTTGTGGATGCTGTTTCAAAGCCTCAGGCCAGATGTGCCATCTTTTTGAACGTCAGCGTGCGCCACAGTCTGGACTTTCTCCATTTCCTTCCTTTTTCCAACAAAATTGTGAAGCACTGGCTACCAGGAATAATTAATAAGAGACATCTGTCCTGTAAAAACATTCAACATTTGTGCAAGAGCATAAAAAAAAAGCAGGATCTAGTGATTTGGACAGAAAAATGGAAGCTAGTTAGCCTAGCTGGTTAATGTTGCCACTTCTTCTGTTTTACTGCTTTTGGACCAAGGCATTTCCAGGGCTGGTTCAGAGCCAATGCATGATCTTTTTTTTCTCCTCTGTCCACACCATTAGCTATAGAACAACTTCACAGCTGGGAAAATTGGTTCCAGATTGGGCCAAGAAGGGCTAGAGCCCCTGAACGACAGAGGCTGGGCAACAATGATAGTGACTAAAAATATAACTAAAACATTACAATAAGGATCGACCGATATAGTTTTTTTTTTGTTTTTTGTTTTTTTAGGGCTGATACCGATTATTAGTAATTAAGGAAACCGATATTTAGAACCGATATGCATTTGCATCAAAAATGTAAATTTTGGTGTCAAAATTGAGAACAACACACGGGATCAGACCGAGTACAGAATACTGGTCGTTGGTTTTGAACACTGAAAATCTGTGATGTAAAGACCTTAAACTGTTGGATAATAACACAAAATCTGATTAGTTTCTAGTCTTATGATATATGAATAACAGTTAAT
>JAOXYM010000005.1:21480739-21497276 GCA_028567055.1 Leptatherina wallacei
AGGTGTGTTTCAGCAGGGACACTTCAAAAACCTGCATACACACCGGCCCTCGAGGAACAGGATTGAGGATCCCTGGAGTAGAGATACATTGAAAACCTGCAGTATTCTGGCCCTCGAGGACCGGAGTTTGACACCCCTGCTTTAAATATTTTCATTTGAAATATTTTCTTAATTATTCCCGGGCATTGTCACCGTCTCTATGTCAAGTGAAGTTTTGAGCGTGTGGGTGGGTCGGTGCAGGCGAGCCAGTTCGGACGCGGCTGCGGTAACCAAGGAAACGGGGCTGTGGAGGAGACTTCTCCTGGGAGAAAGAAAAAAGGACTGTTGCGTTCATGTTTCCCGTGGACAGCTGTGAGAGAATCAGGCTTCACAGAGGGAGCAGAGGAATCCTGGATACGCAACTACACTTAATAAAACAAGCTCCAAAACCCGCGACTGACGATATTGGCGACTTTCCAGAAAAACAAGCCCAAACAGGCAGAGGTTACCATGACGACCCGCAATGTATCACTGCTTTAAACAGGGAAGAAGCTGCAGCTGCTGGTCAACATCAATGTAGCTAGTAACGGACTAACGCATCACAGAGTAACGGTAACTGAGTTACTTTATTTAATGGGTAACGCAGTAGAGTATTAGTTACTGACAAAAGGAACGCGTTACTACCCAACACTGCCTGCTAGTTAGTTTTAGTTGCATTTGGCTGAAAATGATCACATCTGATGGAGAATGGAATAAGATGGAGCCAGGAGTTACTGAATCATACAACAAGACAAACACAGATGCACTTGAATTACTGACCTGGATGCATTATCACCCCTCAGAGTTGTGGATACCATGTTTTTATCCGAGCTTAGGGATGACTAATCCTGATTGAGGTCCCCTCAGCTCTCATCTTTCCCCTTGCTCAACCCTGACAATAAGGGGCAAAGAAAACTAGTGGTTCAGAGGGGGCAAAGTATATTAACTGAGACCTGGAGCTAGCAGGCACTACTCCAATACTTACAAGCCACTTATCAGTTCATTCACACCTCCATTTATACAACTCTAGTCACTCTCACATGACTATCAAGTGTCTCTTGTCTGATGTCAAGGTGTGAATTGTTCTCAGAGGTTATGTGCTGGAGAAACAATCCTCGAAGCTTCCTGGGTAATTCATCCAGCTGCCATCTAGTACTGATTATTACATTTTCAACATCTGAACTGCTAGGAAACGCCACAGAGATTGGATTTAAAGAAACGTCACTCAAAACATCTACTCCATTACCCAATGGAATAAACAAAGGTTGTAAAAGTAGCACCTTTATTGAGTCAGTGGTGGATTTTGCCATCCAACTACTCCCACTGAAACTTAAGTCCATTCAATACAAGCCAGTTGCTGCCATGACAACGGTAAGCCGGTGAAAGGGAAGCTGGATTTGAGTTTGAATGGCACAACTTACCTCCAACATTTGGAAGATGCCAGAATAATAATAATAATAATAATAATAATAATAATAATAATAATAATAATAATAATAATAATAATAAAAAAAATGTCCTGCTAAGTGTGTGTGGATGTGTGCCGTGGCAATCACTTGGCTGCTTACAAAAGCCGGATTTAACGCTCAATATCTCTCACCTTGGCGACCACAAACCTTGGAGCAGGTGTGCAAAGCAGACAGATATATTTCAACAGATTTAGATTCTGCTTGATTGATTTTTATGACAATGATCTCCATAAACAGGAGATCTTTTCCAACCTGACAGGAAGGATTTGGCATTTTTGCCGCATGACTGGCATGCTGGGGTTAATTGGGGTGGACAGTCCCAATCATGACACTAAATGGCTTTAAAACGGCACTTATTTTTGCCAGCGGTGCGTGAAGGTCACGGCTGCTACAGCAAACGTAGCCCCCCCCTCCCTCCACGCTCACTGCTGGCAGTGCTTAGAGGCTGCTGCCAGGGTTATTCAGTTATTAAGTCTAGAATATGTCATTGAGATCATCCTCAGCTTGCTGTCAGACAACCACAGCTGCTTTGGGCAAACATGCCAAGAGAAGAGTCATTGAAAATGTGTGTTCACATGTGTGAGCAAAAGGTGAGGGGCTCAAACTTGTCAATAAATGAGTAAGTAGATGCTGAAAGAAAAACAAAACTCAACAACAAGCTTCTGTCAGGTTTGTCTGTTTCTCTCCTACCGCTGATAGATACCTAAACACAGCAGCCGGCTGGGCTGCCAACTCCATCCTTTTGTTCGTAGACCTGCTGAACCCAGTTTCCTGCAGCGCCTGTATCCAGACTGTGACTGGATCCAACTAAGAAGCTGCGGTTAAGCTTTTAGCACACTGCTTCTGAATATGACCAATTCAGCAATTATGACTTAAATTTTTGGAAAAAATACAAACTAACCTAAACACATAAACTCTGATTAGCTGCATGTAGCTCTAAACTGATGCAGCAGTAACATCAGAATCCAGATTCACACCCCCTATCATCACCAGATTAAATGACATCTGGTCAGTAAGTCTACTTATTGGGCTCTGGGTATATCACATCAGCGAGCTCTCCCACCCAATCAATGGAGACTTGGAAGATCATCGGCCAGCCGGAGCAGGGTCTTCCAGGATGGAAAGATGTCTGTAACCGGGGCCTCTGGTCATTTACCTCACCTGCCACAGTGGGAATTTTTCCATAGCTGGGTGGATGGTGCTAAACTGGCTGTCCAAAGTCAAACCCTCTAGGCTTTGCCATTGGACTATCAAACTCCCAGCAGCTTGCTTTAAGCTCTTGATAGCGAGATACAAGCAGGGACATCGCAATCACTACATTTCACAATCAAATCACAATATCAAGCTATCGTAAAGATCCTGCGATGTCGTCTCTTTCCTTGCTAAAAACTGAAAAGGTCTCACTTTTTTTTTTACAACCGATAGTTTCGTCGTTCAAACATGATCTACTCGAAGTGAGGTTGATACCTTTTTCATCAGTGTGTAATGGCCTGTAAAAGAAACCACATTTAATTTAAAATTTATGGTCTTGTTTATTTATTTGCACAGTTCTCTACCCCTTTTATATAAACTACATTTTATAATGTAGTTTACAGAACGAAGCCTCCCAAGTCCACGTAGAGGGCCTGCAGCCTTTTTCTGTTTTCTCTTAGAGAAATTTAAGATTTAATATGTAGTATTTATTTATTTATTTATTTATGTATTACAGAGCAAAAGGTGAATGGGACTTTTGGGTTACTTGTTGCCACGTGATTAAATGACTAATGATTTTTCTTTTTGGGGGGAGGGATTACATCTTTTTTTGTGGAGGCATTTTGAGTTTGGATTCAGATGCTCTTGATGTTTTATTTCGTGGTTTAAGAATTAAGAATTTTTCAACTCAAATGGTGAGGAGAGCTTTACTATGGTACCCCTACCCCCCCCCCCAAGGAATTTTTTTTTTTTTTTTTAAAATTCAATGAATTGCATAATAAGCCATAGTCAACCAAAATTTTACAGTCCCAGTACGAGTAGTGAACCAACATGGTCCCTGCCAGCCTGCCTCCTCTCAACAAACCCACTCATAAATTGACAACATGCCTGACTGGATAATGAGCAAACCTATGACCTGCCCTCACGTCCGTCTGCTGGCCACCCTTTCCTCGAATACGGTAAAAATCATGACACGGCAAACAGACCTTCACCGACCGTTCCCTCCCTACAGCACAGAGGTTGTTGCTCTCACAAAGAAATCAATAACCTGCAATGATTAAGCTGGACATGGTGGATTGGTTGTTAAGGTCTGGCCAGGTTCACAAAGGAGCGGAGACAATGCGTGACTTTTTGTTGAAACGTCAGCAGCTGAGTCTTGTGAGTGAGGAGGCGTTGACGGATGCGAGGCAGCTGAGCCCGAGCATCGATCAAACGTTGCAGCCCGTGCCGACAAAGGCACTTCCCAGAAAACAGAATTTCAGCACATTTAGTCCCACTAACGTCTAACACAAGCTCCAGCGCGACAGCACACATGCTCACCTTGTGTGACTCATTTATCTCTGATGCATCTACTCACTCAGCCTCTCCTGGTTGCCCATTTGCATCAATGCCACCTTTAATGTGACTCAAAGTTTAATTTGCATGGCCTTTGCTTTAAGTGGGACATAATAATCTACTTCATTACCAGAGTAGGAGGGAAAATGACGATCAGGAGTCAACTTACAAAAGGAAAAAGAAAAAAGCTGACAAAACGGGAAGTATTTTGTCAGAGGTTTAGCTAACAAATAGAGGCCACCAGAGCTGCCACATGGGGGGGGGGGTATGATTTTCTAACATGATGTGTGTGACTGTACAGTCAACATCTCTATATTTGTCTTTCTGTGAAAACAAGGTGAGCAAACTGTGTCCTTCCTTGACAAGCGGTCTGATCAAACACCCACTTTCGGTTGCTTCTGTCACTTTCTCCGTTTCCGCGACTCACCTCTGAACAAAAAAGTATCCACAGCAGATGATTACCATAACTTTGCTTATCATCTTAGTAAATGTTAACTAAAACCAACTTTGGAGTATTCAAAACACACCTAAATGATCGACTAGTATGTGTGACAGTAAAAACTGAATAAGTAACGAATGAATGCAGCTATTGTCGTTTTTCCACCCGTGCCCTTTGGCGCTGTCCTTTATGCCATGAAAGAAACATCTGTATGCCCCCTCCTGGCTCAGGCTAACTTACCCAATGAACCATCATTTGGCTAATACAGTGTTATCTTCTGAATGGGAAACTCTATGGAGGTGGGAAGCAACTGAAAGACATGAGCTGGGTTCAGGGGCGAATCTAATTTAAAAAAAGGTAATCTTTTGAAAAGCTGCAAAATAATTTAATCCAACAAGTTTCCCTTGACTGGTTTTAAATAAACTAGACCATAGGTGTCAAGTGTTTGACATCCCTGAACTAGAATGACATCACCAGAGGTTGGCGGACTTGGCTATGTTACAAGTGGTTGGAATTCAGCAGAAGAAAAACTGTGCCGGACATCCAAAAAAAGGAAAATGAAGAGAGGTCTTCTTTGGGAATCACAATAATTTTGGCAAAAGACACAAGTCAGTGACATCAGTTAATCGATTCAGACCACAAACAGCTGGTCTCAATTTACTCTGATTATATTGGCAACGATCCACAAAGATGTGATATTTCTGTCAGTTTCATTTGAAATTATTCTAACAAATTATGCTAAATGATCCCTGGCAGCTTAAATGATTGCCTTCAGGTGAATGTGTGATAACTGAGGCAGGTATGATAATGACCACATCGATGTCATATATGACATTTAAGGGGGTCTTACTGGACTCATTTGCAACACAGCCAATGTTTCTCAAAATAGCATCTGTCTGGAGGCTTGAATGTTTATGAAACATGAGCAAAAAATTATGTATCAATCATGCAAATCACTACATTTCCCATGATGCATCATCCATTCATTGACTGCTATGAGCTAGTGTCTGAACAAAGTGCAGCTGAATGAGGAGTGAAAGATAAAAAAAATGAATAAATAAAAGTGGTTGGACGATGTAAATAGTTAAACTAGGATAGTAACCGGTTAGTAGGTTAACTTGGTTCCTTGCTGGAAAAGATAATGTTATTGTTGCTCAACATTTCAATGAAAAACAATCAATAAAAACAAATTTAAAAAAAAGAAACATGTATAGTTAAACGCTTTCAGTTGAATTCATAATCTGGATTGTCTCCTTATATGTGCAGCTGATCGGTTGAAGACGAGAAAACATGAAGCTTTCCACCCTGTTTTGAATGCTACTGATGGGCTCAGCTGATGCTGTCCGAGCAGCCAGGTGGAGGAATGCGAGCACCTCAGCCCAGGGAGGGGGGGTATCGTCATGTCTGCTTTTGAAGCCCCGACGCGGTGGCTTGCTAGCAGACTGACAAACACACAGCAGTAGGTTATACTCACAGTCAAGGTGTTTCTTCTTTGGTCCGCTGACTTCATGTGTGGTGGCTTTGCACACAGCCTTGTTGATAGCAGACCCAGTCATGCTGTGCTGCGCGGCGGCGATCCGATCCGTGATTGATTGGCCCGACATCGCTTCTCTTTCTCCCCCTTTCGCTTTTTTTTTCCTTCTTCAAAAAAAAAAAAATCAACCAAAATGAGCACAATAACGATCCGATCAATGGATCAACTCACCGTGGGAAACAACTCAACGTGACCTCACTGCAAGCGGAGGTAAAGTAAAAAGAAGAGAAAAAGAGATGGGTTGGTTCACACACCCACGGGTAAGTTTTTTTTTCCAGGTGCGTAGAAAACCTGTGCAGTCCGCAGTAACGTTAGACCAGATAAGCCCGTGTTTTTTTTAACCAATCCTTCGCCAAGTTGCACTCTTTAAAGTTAAAGTCTATTCCATCTAACTTTCGAGTAAACAAACCACGACGACACTAATCTGAGCTAGTCTGTGTTAGCTAATGTTTCCGTTGCAGTACTCGAACCAGGAAAGAGTCCCACTGTGAAATTTACACACACTTAAGATTACTTTCTGGACAGAAATTAACATAGCTAACTGGCTGGTTTGTTACCAAAATTATTTAATTGGAATCACCAAAGAATACGAGTCCACCTCCGGTTTGGGAAAAAAAAAAAGAATAATCCTTCTGAAATCACAGCTTGAAGTAACACCGACAACAAACGTAACAATCCAAAGAAAAAAAAATCTTCAGTTCTTCCTCCACGTCAACTTGTTAGCTTGGCTTGTTAAAGCTACCACTGCTCGCTCGTGAGAGAGTGTGTTAAAGCCCCGGTTGGTGGTGAAAAGTCACTCGCAATTGAACGGCACATTGCTTGAAGTTTGTCCGAGGATACAGCTAAACTGACAGCCGCGACGGGCGCAGTTTCTCGCGGTAGGAAAAGATGCGACGAGCGGACTGGGGTTAGCCGAGGAGCTAGCGGTGTTGGCTAATGAGCCTGCCAGGCAACCAGAGCGCGAGCCGAGCCGGCGGACCCGGTAAGTTAAAAAGTGACAGCTCCCCTTAGCTTGTTCTTTTCCCCGTACGATCCTCAGGCTCAGTTGGTGCTATCCTCTGGCTGCCTCCACCACATTACCGGCTCGTTTCCCCCCCTAAAGTCCCGTCCGGTGTCACTGTCTGTGAAGTCACGCCAGTGGTTTCCCTTTACGGACTGACTGACTGGTTGCTGCTCTGCCGGACAAAATGGCAGCGTAAAAAATCAGCTGATCTCACAACTGTGCTGCTTTCATGACTCCCTCTTCAGCTCGGAATTTAGAAACCTACATAAATATTCCTACACTTTCATCTGCCCGCACGTTCAGAATTATCTTTTTTTAATTATTATTTACTCCAAATATATTTTTAAAACCCAACTTAACAGGAAGACAAATACAATTGCATTTGAAATAACATAAAATTGTCAGACATAAAGTTGCTAAACTAAGAAATGGAAAAACAAAATTGCTTGTGAAATTATCAGGGAGCCAAAATGAAAAAAAAAATACCATTCTCCAAAGCTGAATAAGATAGGCAAATTAATGCAAAAAAATTCAAAATGTGAGACTTCTAATTTTACATACAATATCACAACACAGGAATTTAAGTGCTCCAAACGAGACCATGAAAGTGGCATATTTTGAACAATAATAAATGGTAAAATGTGCCACAAACTTCTCAAAATTGGACAAAGATCATTTTAAATCATTTTTAATCCCCACTGTGTAGTAGTATATCTAAAGTCACAAATTACAAAGTAAAACACAAAACATGAACATAAAATGAATAAGTACACTTTAAAAAACTAAGAATACATACAAAACAAGCACAAACTGGATTTTCTGCATCCCACAGCTAATGTTTTTTTATACTAATATATAAATCTCGGGTGCCTGTACTTTTTTTTCTTTTTATTTAACCTTTACTTCTGCTCCACACAACTAAAATATTGTGCTTTTTCCTCAAATATTCATCTGACCGCTTTAAATATATTTATTAAATGAATATTTTCGCACAAAATCCTTGGTGGAAAATGGTTTTCTTAGTTTGCAACACTTGCAGAATATGTTTCTTAGGCTACTAAACATTTAAATACAGGACTTTTTACAAGTTTTTTTAAAATGTAGGCATCAAGAAAAGGATTTGAATATTTCCTCCATCACTCTCTAAAGCAGGGAGCTTGAGGGCCGGCCGGGCCAAGTCCTAATGGTTTTAGATCTTTCCCTGCTCCAACACACCTGACTCAAGTCAATGGGTCATTGTGTAGAGACCTTGACGACAAGCTGGATCTATTCCATTTAAATCAGAGGTGTTGCAGAAGGGAAACAACTGAAATCTGGAGGACAGTGGACTTCAAGGATCAGAGTTTGGGACCTCTGCTTTAAAGGGAATAATTTACTTCCTGCTTTGACCTAATGTCAGAAAAAAGGAGTTTTTGACTCATAGTTTTAAATAAGAATCAACTCTAAGATCACACAGTGCACATTTTCAGACTTTTATCTAACATATTGATAACAAATCATGCTTCCAATTTCTTAGAACAGGGATGCCCAAGTCCAGTCCTCGAGAGCTACTATCCTGCTACTTTAACATGTGGCACTTCTCCAACACACCTGAATCAAATAAATGGCTCGTTACCAGGCCTCTGCAGAGCTGAACGACACGTGCATGAAGAAATTCAGCCATTTGATTCAGGTGTGTTGGAGAAGGGATGCATCTAAAAGTAGCAGGATGGTAGCTCTCGTGGACCGGACTTGGGCACCTCTGGATTAAAAATATCATCCTGCCAAGCCAAAAACAAACAAAAAAGTATTTTTGGGTCACTTATAAGTGAAAGAAAAGAAAATGCTATTCGTTTGATTTTAGTTATTGCAGGTGTAATCTAATCTAATCATCATAGTTGTAATATTTGTTTTTATTTATTCTCTTTTTGGCTATCGATTGCATCATGTGCAATGTTAGGAAGTTATGTATTTTCATTATTAAGCGTCAAATTAGAAACTATATTGAAATATTTGTTATAAACCACTGTATGCTGCAATAATGGGAAGGTTATTATGAAAACAAATGTGTAAAAATGAAGATTCAAGTGTTTTTGTGACTTCCGTACATCCTGTCAGTGAGTTCAGTGAATAATTGCTTTATTTCCGATAGTTTTGAACGCCTCGTTGGTCTGTTGGCTAAAAACTGAGGAGTGAGTGAAGCCTTTGAACTGTAGCGGAATTTATGATGCAAACTAATCAAACTTTAAATCTTTTTCACATCACAATGAGTCTTTTTTTCTTGCAGCAAACAAAGAAAATGGTTCTAAACTTAGTGATCGCTCCGGAGAAAAAGTCTGTCTCGCGCCACATTGATCCGAATTTATTAAATAATTCCACCACTGCCCGCCTTGTCCTTGTTTGACTCCAGACTATGTGGAACACGGTGTGCTGAGGAAAAAAAAAAAATCAGCGCGCGGCCCAGAGGGTCTCACACCGAATCTAAGCGGCTGAATAAATCAAATATCTGGCAGCACTTAACTGCATTTCACACATTGCAGCCCTTAGGATGCATTTGGATGCCAGGATGCTGTTTCCCAGCCAGCACGAGCAGCTCATTACAGCTGCTTCCATGCAAGCAGCGTGTCTTAATGCAATAACTTGTGTCTGTGTGTTTAAAGATGGCTGCATCAGGTTATGAGAGTCCCAGACAGCATACCTCAAAAGATGAAGAGCCAGATTAACTGTGGGTGATTTTTCTATTAAGGTGCCAGACAGTTTCTTGTCAATTTGGGTTTCAGAGAAGCAGCTGCACTTTACAGTATTTCCCAGCCTGGTGAGAAATACCACAAACTGATCCCAGCAGCAGCACCAGCAAGTGAATTCCTAGGAATCACCACTGGTTTCGTTTCAACCTCCCATGACCTCCATCAGGAGGAGGAAAAAAAGTGGGGAAGACTATATGTCAATGTTGCTTATCCACTGACATATCAGTAGCAGGTTAATGTGAAACAGAGGATTTTATCAGCATTTGGAAAGCCGAGGCTTCAGGCAGGCTGGGCTGATACGGTTTGTTTTTCTCCTGCCACATCTGATGTTTGCTGACAACTCTGCAGAAAAAAACGAAATCGGAAATAAGAAACGCAACCACAGTTGATGGAAGTGGTTATCTCTGCACAGAGCACCAAACAGAGTTCAGCTGTTTCACATGTCATACCAGCTGCACCACTGGACTACATCAGCTGTTTTTCATGAGGGATATAAAAAAAAAGTATTCATTGTGATATTCTATCATCAAATGCAGCCTCTTTTTATTTATTTACATCTTAGGTCTCGTGAGATGAAACAAAGAAAAGCAGCTTTTAATCAGAGAACATAAAAGAATAAAGATTGTACATGCATAATTGATATGAGCAGCACGGCGTCTGGTAGATAGACAGTAACACTTGTGGCTACAGGGAATCTCTACCTGACTTGCATGTAATCAAAAGCAACTGCAGCACCCAGAGGAGACCGAGGTAAACCCACGAGAATCCGTTCATCCCCCATGCTCTGCTCTGGGCTCCATACTGACTCAGAGTGCAGTGTTGCCATCTGCAGGCGAAAAGCCTGAACTCCTTATTTCCATGGCAACTGCATGTGGATGCGGTGCGCCAACCCCCATCCCTCCTTGCAGCCCCTGGCAACGCTCTCTTGGCTGGAATTGGAGTCCTATCAGCAGCTATCAATCACAGGATGAGGCAGTGCTTAGCCCACGGCCAATGTGTTCAGGTAGATAGGACCCAATCCATTACTGGCCATGTGACGGGGATGGAGGGGGGGGGGTCACATGGAAGCATTTGCAGAGACAAAGAGAGAGCTGTGAGGACCCAGAGGTCTTCACAGCTCATCGTGTGTAAATGGACTCCGACATGTCTGGGAGGATAGTGATCAACATGACTGCAATCGATAGAGTATCTCAGCAACAGGAGAGGGATACTGTATATAATGAACCATTTTGGGTGCTTTGACCTTTATGTTTTTGTAACTGAGCCAAGCAGAAATTTGACACTGTGTAAAGATGGACATGAGCATGTACCTCACAGCACCAGGATTAATTATTCTACGGCCGGGCTCTCTGACCTTCTAAAGAGCAAAGTTGATTACAGTCACTTCAAATACAGCCTGCAGCCAAAGAGCCTGTGCCCTGCAGGCTTATTTGTTAATCCATCCCTAATTATAATGTAGGCTCTGCACATGGCTTTCCTCAGGGGGCTTCATCTACATCTTGTTGTTTGTCTGTAATTACTTTTGTCTTCCTTTCCTCGTGTTACTCTAACTGTAACCACCTCCGTCCTCTGGAAGAATCATGTACTTTAACATCATTTGCTGTCTGCCTTCTGTTTGCTGAACAGCGAAAGCTTCAATTAAATACATCAAGCTTTCACCTTTTTGTGCAAGTTGTAGCTGTTATAAACCTATAATTACAGGAGGCTGCCATCTTTGTTTTTTTTTAGTTTCTTGGATTGCTGTGAACCTCACAGCAACTGTACCTTACATTCATTTTAGAAAACACAATAAAGTTTCAGAAAATATCCATGGAAAAGAAAACACGACTAGTTTTCACCTGGAAAAAACAAACAAAACAACAGGACAGAGGACATGATGAAGAGACAAAGAACACAACAACAAAAAAATCATTTTGGAAAACACATTTGATTTTTTTTTTTTAAAAAAGCTTCTTTTAAATGTGACGTGTTTTGGTTGTTTTTTAAATGAAAAACATGTCAAGATAGAACATGGAAACAAAGGATACAGAACAATGACAAAACAAAACATTGGAGGATAAAACTGTGAATTTAGGTGTGTGTGTTCCAATCCAATCTACTTTATTTATCCAGCACATTTTATAACACCTGTGATGGACTGGCGACCTGTCCAGGGTGTACCCTGCCTCTCGTCTGATAATAGCTGGGATAGGCTCCAGCCCACCCGTGACCCTGCATGGATTAAGCGGTACAGAAAATGGATGGATGGATGGATTTTATGACACATGTTGCCAGCGTGCTGTACATAAAACAAATATAATTATTGAAACACAGAGACGTTCCACACAGCCGGGGAAATCTGCACTCCAAAAAGAAATTAAAAGACTTGTGAATCAAAATTCACTAAAATATCTGAAACATAGCAAAGAAATCTTAAAACTATGAAATACAAAAAAAAAATTAAAAGAATAAAACACAATAAAGCAATTAAAAGATTAAAATGGATTAAAAGAAATGAACAAATGAAGACAGGCTACAACAAAGCAATTGTAAAATACACTGAAAGAAATTAAAAGAGTAAGATACACTAGAAAAAAGTATAAGACTAAAAACACACAAACTTCCATAGTTTTACTTGTGCGGGAGAAAATATACTGTATATCTCAAACATAATATCTATATAATAATGATAAAAATGTCAAAAAACAATGTAAGAAAATGCCGTAAGAAAACAAAAACCACAACATTTCATACAATGCAACAAAACAACACATTTCTATAAAAACAGACAAAAGAAAAGCAAAATAAACTTCTCATCAACAACCCCAATTCCACAGAGGTTTGGAGGTTGTGTAAAATGTAAATAAAAACAGAATGCCATTATTAGCAAATCCCATAAATCCAAACTTTATTCTCAATAAAACACACACAACGTATCAGATGTTGAAACTGAGACATTTTACCATTACATGGAAAATACGAGCTCATTTTGAATTTGATGGCAGCAACACGCCTGTAAAAAGCTGCAACGGATCATCATCCAAACCTTTTTGGACTTTCATAAACAATCCATCACAGCGCTGAACAATACATTTCACTGAATACAAAAACTATAAAGAGAACAAAAAGGAGATAAAAGCATTTCATATTGTGCAACAACACAAAAAACACAATGTTTGAAAAAAACCTGCATCCTTTTAAAAAATGACTTCTTTTTTTTTTTTACAGTTTCTATATTATGTTTGTGCTTCTTTGGTTTGTTTTCTCTTGGTTGTGCATTTTAAAATTGTGTACTGCATGTCATGTGTTGTTGTTATGTCTGAAATGTAGTTGTGCTTTTGGTTCTGTCGTGTTTTGCGCCTCAAGGCTTCTGTGCTTCCGGCCACCACAGTGTATGTATGCAATGCATCCATTCTGCTCAGATGCTAATTCAGCCCTGAATATGCTAACACATACCAACATTTTCACCCTAATTAAAGACAACATGCACTCTCACACTGAAAGCTTGACTTCCCAGAGAGAGAAACTCATAGACAATTATTGTTAAATATTTTTTTTATTTCAGATCCTTTGAGGTTGTTTGTGTGTATAGAAGGTTGTAAGAAATAATTGGGGTTTTTTTTTTTAACTACACAATAATATACAGAGATGCTTGTCTCAGCTCATCTCACACAGACACAATAATAATACAATCACTTTTTGCATACAGATATATGACAATACTGCTAGTTATCTGCATTTTTTGCCCAGTAACACAACTTTGGTAAGGATTAATTACTGGGAAGTACAGTTCCCATTTGTCGATGCAGTGTGTATCCTGTTAGGCTTCTGTCAGAAAGAGCTGCATGTTTCAAGATCAGTCTGAGCAAACGCAAAGCTTCAGAAACATAATTTATGAATGCACTGCTCCTCAGCGCTCAGATAAATTCTTAAGTAAACACGGGTATGATGGAGAAGCCGAGGATTTGTGCAGCATGCCTAATTTCAGGCCAAAATTTCAAACATCGCTGCTGTGGAGTCCAAAAGCTGCTCAAAATTCTCTCAGATCACTTATTCATGCGTCCAGATTTTTGGGAGCTGCTGAATAATCAGACCAATCAAGATTAATTGGATCTGTTTAGATGCAAACTTGATAGTCACTTCATTCCAGATATGCACAGGCCATTATATTAACATGTGACTCGTCTCATAGTTGAAATGTTTTTCTTATTCATTTAAAGCTAGGGTAGGAGATCCTGGAAAAACAATTTGAGCAAGCTACATATCGAAATTACACAATTCAAAAGTCCAACTCCTTACTTCAGACTTTTCCCCGAACACGGGAACTTTATATGTCTAAGAGGAACACGGGGGGGGGGGGGACAAATGGCACCAAATCACCATCCAATCATTTATAACGGGTCAGTTAAAATGATTGGATGGTGCTTTTTCAGTCTTGTCCGTTCCACAGGTGACTAGAATATTTTATTTTTGTGTTACAGCATTTAATTAATTAGCTGCAATCGGAGCGTGAAGGAGAATCTACGCAATATAGTAAATAATGCTCTTGGAAAACATCTCCTACTATAGCTTTAAAAGAAGAAGCAGACAGTACTGAGTCAGATAGAGAGGTGTTAGGAAATTTATTTACAAAGGAACTCTGATGGATTGGAACAGACACAAAAAGTAACTGTAATGTGTAACCTTGCTTCATTTTTGTTATTAATTTACAAACAAAAGTCTTCCTTTCTGTCTCCAGTTCAACAAAACAAAGCAAAACGAGGACTATGACTGAAGGACTGATAATGATCTGAGCATGAGTTTATAATTCAGCTTCTTGAACTGATTCATTTTAATGCACATGAGCAGTTGTTTGTGCTTTCAGATTTGCTTCAAGTTCGATGCATGAATTAATGAGGCAACAGATTGTTGTTTCTCCATTCATGCAGACAAGATTACTGAGTTGGTGCTGGACTTGCAGCTGTGCTTCAGGACAATGTCATCTGACTCCATATTTGCACATTAATATTGGTGGGTTGCAACACTTGTCCATTTATAAACAGTATTATGTTTGCACTAACGGGTTATTAAAGGTGCACTGGTGAATATATTTACATCGCTAATAGATCAAATGACCATGTGTAATGTTTAAGAGTGTATGCTGGAATCATATGGGTTAATAGGGTATTAAGACCCGTCTTCCAAGGCAAGACAAACTTGCCCCCTTCAATGTTTCGTCATTAACTTTATAATTATAGAATTTTAAAGGTACAATGTGTAAGAATTAGCGATATCTAGTGGTAAAGGTGGGCATAGAAATGACTTCAAATGCCAAGCATAGTTGTGACTGTATGGTGGCTGTCGGTGGTCAAAATTCTCCCAGACATGAACATGTTTTCATCTGTGAGTGGATCCAGTTTCCTCCGGTGCAGCGATGACTACACTACTGGTAAATACAACATTGTGTACATTTGTACTATCTTCTTCTAAGTGCCTTTTAAGGTGTTACTTGTCCCAAATGCTATAAAAGCTATAAAAGCTGTTAAAAATGAGGGTTATCACCTCACACCCAGAGTTGTTTGTCCATTCAGAGACACTGTAGTAAAATGGTGGCACAAATATGGCAGCTACCATGTATGTGGACCTGTGTAAGTAGATATAAATGGCTCATGTTAAGAGAATAAAACATAAGTTATTTTAGTAAAGTGATTAGATACTAATGGAAACATAGCTAACTAAATTTTATTAGAAGATTTAATGTGCATTGGGAGCTTGTGCTACAGACGGAAAACAAATTATTGTAAAGTTTATAAAGCCCTGGCAGGTGTAATTGAGCCAAAGCCGGCTCACTTTAACTGCCAGAACACAATCCCATGTGCCAGTACTGGGCCTCAATCCTCCTGGATCAGCTATCTACCCAGCATGTTTGCAACGTTTACCAGATAGAAATCATGCAAATAGAAATGTTTGAAGTTTTTTCTCCTGGTTGATTGAATCTGTATAGCTATTGAGATCAACCCTATCAGCATTGCTGAGGTCATTTTAATACTTTCAGTTTTTTTTTTACTTTGGGAGACAGTTACCAAAAAACGTTCGTCCACACGGGAAATAATCATCAGCTTCAGCTAAATACTGTAAATCTGAGATGCAGGCAGGGATTGAGAGGTCAGGAAGTAGGCTAGAAGAACTCATTTTGAAGCAAATGAGTCATTACGACATTCATTTTCTTTTTCTCCATCACACACTTCACCTTGTTGAGTAAAACATATCTCTAAGACATATCTCTGAACCACAAGCAAACATATGCCAGTCATCATGACGTGACACATTCAGCCATGTTTACCTTACATTACAGCCCGATCTCTTTATCAGTGAGCCCACTTCACTGATGCGAAGGCTTTTTTTATTTATTTTTTTTTACCTGGAAAGAGATTTTAAGCATGTTGATGAGCAATGTTCTACTTCAGACCAGCTGATGATTTCACACCATCACTGCCAGAGCCTCCGTCTCCGGGCCGACTTCCACTGGCTGGCAGCAGCCGATGCAGACGTATCTCAGGATCCAGAGGTAGACGCTACCAGACAGGGTGACAGTCAGGCCCAGTAGCAGGAAGCTGAAGAGTGTCTGAGGGCTGAGTATGATTATGGGGCTTTTGGTGGGGTCCTCAGTGGATTTCTGGGCTAAAGAAAGAAAAGGGAAAAAGGAGAAAATAACCACAAAAAGAGGTTTAATCATGGAATGAAGCTAGACATGTTGGTCCAAAAATACATTTGAACCTTTAATTATCATTATTATTATTATTATTATTATTATTATTATTATTATTATTATTATTATTAGTAGTAGTAGTAGTAGTAGTAGTA
>JAOXYM010000005.1:21538054-21549482 GCA_028567055.1 Leptatherina wallacei
TGAATTGTAGCCTCAGTTTCCTGTTCTTAGCTGACAGGAGAGGCACCTGGTGTGGTCTTCTGCTGCTGGAGCCCATCGGATTAAATGTTGGACGTGGTACTCTGCCTTTCAATTATCTCAAACCAGTCTGCCCATTCTCTTCTGACATCAACACGCCATTTTCACCGTGATAACTGCTGCTCACAAAATATTTTCTGTGTTTCGGACCATTCTCTGTAAACCCTAGAGATGGTTGGGTGTGAAAGTCCCAGTAGATCAGCAGCTGACCTTGAACAGGGCTAACAGAGACATGTAGAACCATGCAGGCGATACTAATACTAACATAGAATATACTTTAAAACTGTGAAAGAAAACCAGAGTAACCTGAAAACTCAGCCAAGGTTCCAACAGGGAACCGTCTTTCCAAGCAACAACGCTACAGCAGGATCATTTAGTGTCTGCGGACCGACCACTGTTGAGAATGGTTGCAACCACAGTCAGAACAGTTAAACCCCGCTGCTACTGGTTTATAAAGGTTGCAACTGCTTTGAAATGCTACATACACGCTCCATGCGTCTTTCAGAAGGATTTATATATAACATTCAGAATGTTAGCAGCTACTTTGAAGTGGCCGATTCAAGTCGCAGCCACTGTTTGTGTGTTTGTAACCACTGTTTAGACTGCTTGCAGCCATTGACTGGCTGGTTGTGGCCACGCTTTGAGTGTTCACAACCACCCTCTCTGTGGTTGGTGCGGTCGTGTCCACAGCCACTAAATGATCCTGGCATCACTCCAATGCTAGCCACCACATCATGCTACTTGTGTGATCCGTCTTATTCCAGGAAACTTGGAAAAAAAACTATAGTTTTGCATTTTAAAGCCTCATTAAGGTCTCCCTCAGTCATTACACATGATGTGTGCACATGGCTGCTGTTAGCTATTTATAGCACTCAATGAAACATACATTAGTATGCTGGAAATGAGGCTATTTTAGTAAAAGGCAAATTCAGGGGGAAAAAATCCTGAAAATGCTGTTTAGATCTTGTCTAAAGCTCATTGACATTTACTGTTGTCCTGTAAGAAAACATAAAGAAGCAGTTAAAATGTCAGGAAACCATATTAACCATATTACAGCAGCTGTTTGAAGTAGCTGTAGTATAGCCTAATGGTTGCTATTGATATAATAGAGTACAGAGACCAGCAGTGTGAGGGGTCGGTGGTGGTACTGGGTGGCATGAGGGGGAGGACAAAGACAGAAAAGCTAATGATTTAATTCTAATGGTGTTAATTCCTCTCTCTCGCCCGCTCCTCTACAACGCACGCGCGCCTCCAGCGCCCAGTCCGCAGCGGACCGACACACGCACGCGAGGGATCCGACCCACAGAGGAAGCCAAGTCATGGAGGCGATATGGCTCTATCAGTTCCGGCTGATCGTCATCGGGGACTCCACGGTGGGCAAGTCGTGTCTGATCCGGCGGTTCACGGAGGGACGCTTCGCCCAGGTGTCCGACCCCACCGTGGGCGTGGACTTCTTCTCCCGGCTCGTGGAGATCGAGCCCGGCAAGAGGATCAAGCTGCAGATCTGGGACACCGCGGGTCAGGAGCGCTTCAGGTGAGCTGGGAGTGGGTGTGTGTGGAGACTTAACCCGAGTCTACCGCGATCTTTTCTTTTCTTTTCCATCTCCTGAATTATTCAAACGATTTTATATGGAATATTTGTCTATTTTGAACTAATTCATGAGTTAATTATTCATTCATTCATTTTCTTTACCGCTTAGTCCGATTCAGGGTTGCATGGGTCAGAGTCTAGCCCAGCTATTTACAGGCTTGTAAAGGTACTATTATCCTACCACTGCAATATATGTGAGATAAGACATTGTAATCTGACATTTTTGCCATGAAAGCAGGTGAACATATACTTATCAGTACTATTTATAGTAGCTATAAAAAAAACACCCCTCTTGTGAACACTTCTGCATTTTCTGAACAAATACAGAAACACCATGAAGTAAATGGAAGCACATGATATATTTGAATAAAATCCATTGTACAGTGTTGCCTTTTTACACAAGCTCAATACTGGATGGGTCCTTTTTTGGTTAAAGGTCCTTATACATAAAAAGTGCATATAGGCATATTTTTAATAAATAATGTTGTTACTATAGTACAGTGCAACTGATTGAAAACTGTACTCGAGACTGTGGAGGGATACTAGGAGTAGAATGAAGATCCATCCATTAACCAATCCATCCAAGAATTGGCATGACAAATAGAAAAGAAAGCCAAACTTCACAAGCAGAAAACTTAAGTAAAATATATCTGAGAAATACAGCATAACAATAACAGCTAGTTTTGCAGAACTGAGAATTAAAAGGGATGACCTGGAGTTGACCTCTGATCAGCTCCGGGTTTTATAAGATTTATACAAAATTTCTAAACTTAACAATATAATTTAAAGTCTTAAGAGAACCATTCGTGGTTGAGAATTGATGAATAAAACATTTTTCGGGAATAAAACCTTCATCTGTGAACAGTGGCATGTTCCTTTAATAATCAAAATATCTCTCCCAACAAACTGATTATTAGCCTCTGCCTGTGTAACAATTTATAAAACCTATGATGGCCAGCTATTATATGAAATGATGCAGCTTTAGTTTGACATATTAGTTGTATTTATTCCTTCTTTTCTGATATTTAATAATCCATCTCACATAGCGCTGCACTATTAGCATTTACATTCAAAGTTCTTGCAATTTGTTTATCTATCCCGACTCTAGCGTTGATTTAGAGGCATAAACTGGATTAAAACTCCAGATAATCCTTCCATAGGTCTGCAAAAATTCACTTATGTGGTCATTTTTGAGAGGCACATAAGATCCATTTGTTCTGACGTGTTTTTTTAAAATATAATTTTGGAAATTTATAACACTAAAGTTCGTGCCTGTTTGAATTCATATCGTACTTCTCTTCTCACTTCCTCCCTACCGGTGACACATATCTTTTAGTCATTGCTGTTTCATCTGTGTGCTCCTTGCTTCCATAAATATACCTGTATATATTAAGAATGAGTGCGTCAAATCAAATGAATCATGCAAAATGTTGATTTGATCTCCTCTCTTACTGTATCCTCTTTCTGCTGACTAATCCTTTCCTCCACATCTTCTATGATACGGAGGTTTAAACCCATCTCTACCTTAAGATCGTAGTTGTTCATCTCTTTATACTTATGCTGCATAAGAAAAGATGCACTGGGAAGAACTTGGTTTATATGCATGAGAAGTTAATTTCTCCTTGTCGGGCTGCAGCGATGAAGCAGTTATGTAACACCATGATTCTTGTAAGTTCAGAGGCTCAGCTGATACAGCTTCTTAATGGCTGATATTGATATTAGATAAAAGTTGCCTCTGCATTTACAGTTATTAGGCGACTGAAATCCCCTGCTTCTTTTCTCGATAACCCATCACTTCTTTTCCTTCTTTCGTAGCTCTGATCGATTTATCTCATTTATTTCTAAGCTTTGAATTAAGTAAGTCCTGTTCCTCACTTTATCCTTTAGCACTCTTTCTTTTTCCCAAAACAAAAAACTAAGAGTAAAAACGTGTAAATCGAGCTACTGAATGTTTTTATCAGCTCTTCATTGTAGGCTAAGCTACAAATGTTAGCATGTCCTGATAGCTAGCTTAACTAATACAAATGAACATGAAGCTCTTTGTTAGCTGACTGCTTTTTAACGTACTTTGTCAAGTTCCATTAAAAGTGTGTTTACTTGTCAGAGTTAATGGTTTTTTAAGAAATCTGGTGCAGATCCTGCTAATTTCAGTAACCTTCCTCCATTCTCAAATCTCCCTTTTCTTTCCAAAATCCTGATGAAAACTTTTGCAACTCAGATTCAGGATCTTCTCTCTTTCTCTTTCTCTCTCTCTCTCTCTCTCTCTCTCTCTAATCTGGATGTACTTGTCAAAATCACCAATGACCTCTTCATAGCTGCCGACACTGAACACCTAACCATCCTCATCTTCCTCAACTTGAGTGCAGCCTCTGACACAATCTTCCACACCATCCTCATTAACACATTATCCATGGCAGAATTAATTTACACACTCCTGGATTGGTTTATATCATCTCTCTCTGGCCATGCTCAGTTAGTCCAACTCAAATAATTCACATCCCAACCAGTCCCCCTCTCTTCTGGTGTACCCCAAGATTCTGTACTTGGACCTTTTCGTAACGTCTTTATCTGACAAAATCACCAATTCAGTAAGTTAAAGACAACGACCATGTAATGAAATTCGCTTTACTTACATGCCCGTTAATCTCCAATGGAAGAAGTTAGAAGCTGCTAAATGTCTTCAATGTTTTCTTACACAGTGCATGTACTTTGCTGAATAACTCAGTTTCCCTCCTTTGCATGTAGAGTGGGTAAAATAAGTAATGAACACATCATTTTTCCCAGTTGATATATTTCTAAGGGGTCTGATGGGGATATAGACATGGACTTTTCATCAGATGTTGGTAACAACCAAAGTAACCCACACATAGAAAAAAAAAACCTAAATAAATTCAGAAATGAGGTTATGTGCAATGAAATGGACATAGGCAAAAAGAATTGAACACATGAATACAGGGAGGTGTAAGAATGTGTGGAAAGCCAAGACACTAGCTCATCATGGCTTCTGGGTTCTTGGTTTAGTTCTTGTTTATCTTTAGTTTCTAGTCTTGGTAGTCTGTCAGTCATCTTGTTGTTTTGTTTCCTGTTTTATTTTGTAGAATCTATCCCTTTGTGTATTCTGTTTCCTTTACTTCCTGGTCTGCCTTTTCTTTGTAATATAGTCCCTCAGTATTTGTGTTCCCGGTTTTCCTTTGTCCTTTGCCAGTTCCTTGTCTTATGTTGTCATGTTTGTTCCTCTGTTGGATTTCCTATTTTAGCAGCACCTTTGTTTCTTCACAATAAACCTTTGGTTCAGTTTACCTGCTAGCCCAGAGTTAGGCAGTCCCACAAGTTTTACATGTTCCCCTGTTTCAAAACACCTGATTGAAATACATGAATCAGCAGAATTTTATAAGCTGTTGGATCCATTTAATTTGAATCAGGTGTTAGAGCAGTGAAACATCTAAAACCTGCAGGACTGCAGCTGTCAGGACTGAACTTGCCTACCCCTGTGTTAGCTTCTCACCTCAGTCCGACGTTTGGGTCCTACCTCCTCGTTTCCTGCTGTCTTGATCCTTGACACAGTTGAAATTAGTCAGAAATTAGTGATCAATCCTGCCACTTGTCTGTACTAATTAATGTAATTGGGTTCAGTCCCAGCTGATGGCCTAATAAAAAGGTGTCTCATTATCACACAAAAAAACATCTCAGAAGCCTTTGCAAGCTTTTTGTTGCAAAACATACTGACAGCATTAGTTACAGAAAGATGGGGGCCATACTCCAGAAGTGGAAAGAACATAATTTTAACATAAACCGGCCACGACCAGATACTCCTTGCAAGATTTCTGACAGAGGAGTGAAGGCCAAACTATTTCAATCATGCAACAGAGGTGATCCACAAGGTTACAATCTTTGGAACAGATGGCAGTACAGTTATCTTCCAGCTAAAGAATTAACTGCTCTCTTGTTGATGACGTTGCCGCTTTGAGAGCAGAAAAAGAGGACAGAGGAAGTCAATGTCGTTGGGTACAAGCTTTCAACTCAAGGGAGACAATTACAGCAGCTAATTATCCTTTAATGGGTCCTTGTGGCATCAAGATAGCTTTAATATTACCTTGTGTTTCCCATCCTGTGCAGGTCCATTACCAGGGCTTACTACCGTAACTCTGTGGGTGGGCTGCTTCTGTTCGACATCACCAACCGCCGCTCCTTCCAGAACGTCCACGACTGGCTGGAGGAGGCTCGCAGCCACGTGCAGCCACACAGCATCGTCTTCCTATTGGTGGGCCACAAGTGTGACCTGGAGGCTCAGCGTCAGGTGTGTATGGCATAGAAGTGGACGAAAAATGTGAAGCCAAATAAATTTCTCATCCAGTGGTTTTGAGGGAAAGTTGTGTGCGAGGGGGGGGATGGTGTCTCTTTAGAACATTATCAAAGCCTGCTGTTTTAAAAATAACCTTTTGTTCAGCAAATATTTGGCTCAGAGGCGAGTCATCAGTGTTTTTTTTTTTAAATTCTCATGGGGCAGCTGGCAGACAAAGCAAAAATATCACAAATAAAAATGGAGCGTTGCAGGATGATGGTGCAATTTCTCTACAACAGTGTACATACACTCATGTTATTGGATTCTGGTCAGATGTACTAGTGTATTTAGCCAGATTTGCTCATTTGAATTAAAAAAAAACATTTTTTCATGGATAATTTACATCCTAAATGTTTCTGTTCAGGTTGCATGGCTGCTTTGGATGCATTGTAGATGAACCATGAGACATTTACCGATATGCATTCAATTTCATAGGTGACCCGGCAAGAAGCAGAGAAGCTGGCAGGAGCGTACGGGATGCGCTACATCGAAACATCCGCCCGTGACGCCATCAACGTAGAGCACGCCTTCACCGAGCTGACCAGAGACATCTTCGCTTTGGTTCGGTCCGGCGACATCACAATCCAGGAGGGCTGGGAGGGCGTGAAGAGCGGATTTGTGCCCAACGTGGTTCATTCATCAGAGGAGGTGACCAAGAGCGACCGCCGCTGTCTCTGTTGATCTGCGAGGAGATTTGAACGATGGGGCTGAAGGTTTTACGAGGACCGAAGGGTTCAGAGGGGAGTGGCTGACGGACTGAGGTGTCGGCCAGCTGATTGAAACCGTCGGTAACCCTTCTGTCGTTATTCCTTTTAGACTGGTTGCAAAATGGGATGTTTGAGGAGTCTTAATTAAAGTGCTGGTACATGGTGTAGAAAAACACCTTGAACGTTTGTGGACGACTCGAGAGGTTATTCCCACTTCTGGCCTATACGTTTTATTTCTCAGAAGGGAAGGATCGCCGACGCTCATTTCAGGGCTTCCACGATTGAATTCAGTTTAATTTGACTTTGGCTTCTCACCTGAAAAATCCCTCCTTGAAAGTCTTGCAAAAGGCCTTAGAAAGAGGATCCCCCATCATGTCTCCTCCACATTAAATGCCTTTCAATATGCAATTACATGATCACATAAGGGAACGCATCTTCTTTCTTTTTTTTGCATTTTCATTCAAATGCTTATATTTGGCACGCTTAGATTGAATAAAGTTGTATCTTTCTTGTGCTGACATCTTGCTTCACATTCCAGAAGTTAATGGAGAAGTCCTGGAGGTCCTAAATATGATAAGGAAAGAACTATTTCCTTCCTGGACCTGTGAATTTTTCACCACTTTAGGCCTCTGGTGAGCTGAATGACATTGACTACATGCTTACATCCTGTATCATTCTCTTTAGTATCACAGTGTAATTTAACAGCTTCACCCAGACAATTCATAACAAACTCTTGCAGTAGGAAGAGATGTGTACAGCTTGAGTGAACAAGGTGGATTCGTGGACTTGAACCATAAAAACTCCTCACAGCCTGACTTTTACTGGACACTTCAGGTGGATTAATCGGAGTGTTGGAGCCAGAAAGCACCTTAACAACCAAGTCTGTCTGAACTGCAGAGCCTCGTTCGGGAAGTTATAAGAGCGCAAATAAGCAAACTTGGGATATTTTTTTTCTTGAAAGCAAAAACCAATAGAGAAGGTCCAGACCAGGCGGAGGGATACTTGATGAATGGACTCCACAGAAGAACGACGTTACCCACAATGCACGTTTAGGACAGTTAGAAATATAGCCCAAATCATGAAAAATGTCCAATCGGCCAACCAACCCATCCAATACAAATATAGGCACACTACAACTTTACATTCGGTTCAATGAAAGAGTTGACATTGTTTTTTTTTTTTATATCAAACTTTTTATTTATATTTCATACATGCCAGTGCTACCGGTATGTTACCACCATGATGACTTAAGTATTGGGTATGAGGCCTTCAATATAAGATAATCATAAGAACAGAAATACATGTTAAAAATGGTATAAATGTGGTTTTAAAATCTGTGATGTTTTTACTTTTTGCCAGCATATTTTTGAGTATAGTGCAAAAAACCCATCTGCCATTGAAATTAATGATAAAGCTGTTGAAACCGAAACTAGATGCATGAAACATTTTTCCGTTTTCAACCACATTTTGACCATTTTTAACAGTTTTTACCGTCATCCAAAATCACTGTGTTGTGGGATTTTATAGAGTGAACCATAGTTTGCTGCCTTATGTTTTATTTAAAAGACTGGTTTTCATTCAGGAGGATTTATTAATTCACTCGCTGGAGGACAGTTAGGTGAGTAGATAGTACTTCTTTTATGCCGGTACACAAATGGCCAATTCATGGTTTGTAGAACTACAGACCTTTAGAAAGCAAAGAGTAAGCCTGAATCAGCTCCGGCTAACTATTTTAACTAATACAAAAAGCCTGGAAGCATTTTGTTTACTTCGATTTAAACGGGAAAGTCTGAAATTTCCAAAAGCATAGTTGGAATAATCAACTGTTTTGACCAAAGTCGAGTTTCCGACTCAGAAAGTTGGAGGAACCTAAGCATCTCCTACCATAAAACCCACCTGGCTGCCCTGTGCACAGACAGTGGTAAAAAATGGTTGCAATTATGAGCCATTTATTAGCACTTCTGTCAGTTTATGTGTTATTAAATCAACCCAACTTGGACACACTGATCAATTCCTTCTGGTTGTCTCCAGCTCAGGCAATTGGAATGTGACAAACTGGTTATTGTGGTGTTATTGACAGGGTTTTGTCAAACGCTGGAAAATAAGAGTCCTGTGATTCTTTCTAAAGGTTAAAAATGACTCGACAGCTTTTTGGAGCAAACTATAGCTGGTAATTATAAACGGCAAAGAATCCTTAATTCCTAAGTATACAAGCAACATGAAATAGCCTGGAGATGGAGGTTTTAGTTTTCCTTTCCCAACACAGGATCTCTGGATAATTCAGTACAATTTGTTGTCACAACTTCCAAACCGTCCTTGTGTCCTTGTACCCTTTTAATGATTAACTATAAAAGTTTAGAGATGACTGTCAACCTTCTCATCCAGACCCTCCTCAAAATAAGAAGCCTTCCTTTCTGTGTATACATTCTGCAAAAAGTATGGGCAACATTCAGATATAAAAATGGAAGAAAACATGTAGATTTGACAAGATATATACGTGTACTCCTGTGGATGCAGAAAGCATGAATTGGCCTTAAATATGAAGCTCTTGCCTGGGGACCATTAGCTTAGCACTAAGACTGGAGGTCCATTTAGCTTCTTTCTTTTTTTTTTAGCAGTTTCTATCAAAAATAGTCAGCTAGGAAATAATCATACACTTAACCAAATTGCCAATTTCACTTTCTTTCTTAACGTGTTAAAAATATATATTTTTTTTAACACAGCTGGGCGTGTTTTCTGCCCTTGATTCCAGTTTTTGTGCTAAGCTAAGCTAATATCTGCTAAAGTAGCCTTTTTGGATCTGTGGTCTCATTAAATGGCCCAAAAAATAATTGTTTTGAGTTATGGTTTAATTTTGTATTGTAACATCCACATAATGACTTAAGATCTGTTATGATTTGAAAACAAAATAAAAACAATATATATATATAAAAGATAGCAATAGATCAAGAAGCATCCAAACTCATCAGGTAACTTGCCCCCTGTTTGTATAACACCTGTAATAAACAAAGTACCAATTCTGGACCAACTATAACAGTATGTTCATCTTTCCCTATATATTGGCTGTATTTGCTACACATCAATAAATCGTTCGAATGGTGATGAAACAGAGGAGACGTTAGCATTGTTAGCAACTAAACGTACCATAAGTTGGACGGTTTGGTGTTGATCTTAATATATTATTTTCTGAATTTCTATGTAGATCATTTCTACTTCCTCTCTCAATATGAATATGAAATTATTTGCCTGACTGGGGTAAATATCGTAGGAAAATTTGATTACTTCTTCCTCAGCTTGACTATTAATCTGGTCTACGTTCCTGCTATGATTACAGCACAGGTTGCTTTTTGATAACAGTGATGTCTCATCATAGGCCAGTGATGATAATGTGTTATTTTCTCATGCCGTACGCCTTCTTTTTACATGTCTCCAAAGAGTTGTGTTCATGTCATTTTCATTTGTACATGAATGTATCAATGGAGGTGAGAATTTTACATTTGTTACCATTTAGTTAAGAAGTCATATATGTGAATGAAAAATATCTACGGTCAAAGCAAAACACTTTTCAGAAAGCCTTGATTGGAAAGAACTGATTAGAATAATCTGTTTCCACAGTTATACACATTATACACTTTATTTCTTAGTGACTGAAATGCTGTTACCACACAGAAAAGACTGATCTTCCAAAGTCCTCTCAAGAAAAAAAGAAAAAAAAGAAATTAGTCTTAGCTCTTACCGATGCTTTTATTTTCTAAACCTGGCAACAAATCCTTTCCTCTACATATGCTTTGCTATGCCATGACAAGCACTGCTTCATGTTTATAACTGGATGTCACAGAGTCTGCAGTTCAGAAGATCTGACTGGGAGAGAGTGGATGCAACTCGTATGGGATGACTTCTGGTCATTTCTATATGTGAATATTAAGTAAATGAAAAGAATGGACAAGATCTTTGATACTTTAAGCTTTCCGATTCTACTTGTTGTCCACTAATGGTTGATTTATTTCTAGCAAACTTATGGTTTGTTTCTATCAGAGGGCACACAGCCCAGATTTGCATGAGTGAACACTGGTTTGGTATTGATAGATCAGTCTCTCTAGACCAGTAAAAGCCAATTTTGGCAGCTCAGTTGCCTTGATACTTTGATGATGACATACTGATTTATTTTGGGCTGCAACATGTGTGATATGGAAAAACTAACATGCCAGTTGTACATTTACAAAGTCGGGTCTGATCCTGTAGCTGCTTAAAGAACTGTCAGCTGAATACAGATTTCAATAAGTGTGTGAAATAAGCAACCAGAAGGCCTTCATCCAGGAATTGTCATCTTTACTTGAAGTCGACTCGGCTCAAAGGGGTTCATTATTATTTTGTCTTTCAGCTGCAGCTTTTGAATAAAGCAAATTCCCAAACGCCAGTGAAGAGTCTTCAGTTAGTTGCATGAGTCTGTTGTTCCTGAAATGCATAGCTCAAAAGTCAACTTAGTTTTACTGATCTGACTCATCTGGGTGCAAAGACTCAGATTTGCTGGCAAAAGGAAAGCCGGGTTGAAGGAAGTCACTGTTTTGATGGAGAGCAGTTTCCAGAGACATTCAGAGTGACTTACTGGCACTCTGTCAGCATCCTTGACAGTGTTAAGTTTCACTTAGGCTGATCACACACACATATACACACACACACACACACACACACACACACACACACACACACACACACACACACACACACACA
>JAOXYM010000005.1:21553549-21568625 GCA_028567055.1 Leptatherina wallacei
TGTCCAGTCTGTTGGTGTCTCTCTTCCTGGTGCTTCCTCCCCAGCACACCACAGCATAAAAAAAGAGCGCTGGCAACACCAGACTGGTGGAAGATCTGCAGCAGTTTTCTGCAGGGGTTAAAGGCTGCCAGCCTCATCAGGAAATACAACCTACTCTGTTGTAAGACTGAGCAGAGGTTCACCAATCGAAGACAAACTGCATCTATAGTGGTGGAATTTTATGGGCTATAAAAAACTTCCAGAGATGCATTTTGTCATAGATGTTTTAGAGCAACATCTGCTCCCATGCAGACAGTCTCTTTTAGAGAAGATCTCGCATATTTCAGCAAGAAATTGCATCCAAACTGCATCCATCACAACAGCATGGCTTCACAGAAGAACAGTCCAGGGGGTCGAACTGGCCTGCATGCATCATTAAATAAATAAAAAATGTGACAATGAAGATCCAGGACTGTTGAGCAGCTACAATCCTGCATCTGACCAGAATGGGGCAAATATTCCTGCTACAGTTCCAGCAACTGGTCTCCTCACTTCTCAGACATTGGTTATTAAAAGATGAGAAGGTGCTTCACAAGGCTGTTCCAGCTTTTTAGAGACGTGTTGCTGCCATGTAAAAAAAAAAGAAGCTAATATTTGCCATAAAAAAATTAACATGTCTCAGTTTCAACATCTGATATGTTGTTTATGTTCTATTGGGAATAAAATATGAGTTTATAAGAGTTTATTTTATTTACATTTTAAAATGTGTCCCAAATTTTAGGTAACTGAGGTTGTACAACTATTCAAACATTATCCTTTATTAAACCGAAGGTTAAAGGAGAACTGAACCAAACAACTGAAATGGTAAGTAAACAACTAGTTTAAGAAAGAATATTATGCTTTATTAAGGCTTTCTTAAACTAAAATTGTTACTTTTCTCATCTTAGAATAACTTTTTTTCTTGTTCATAAGTAAATAGTCCAGATTGATGTTTAATGCAGTCTTATATTGCAATGCTGTCACCAAGGACACTTTGTGTATCATGTGGGTTTTGATGGAAGAGCAGTATTTTACGCCCTGGGAATGACGATGGGTTGTCATAACTGCAGTAAATATTGGCCTCCGGTTTGTGCTTCACACACATCAGTGAAGAGACAGAGCTGAGCCGGCATTTCTCTGAAGAATTAATTGTGCTCGGCTCTTTGAAAACCCCAGAGGATTGCTAACTAAGACTGTTCTGAGGCATTACTCTTCAGGTAGACTATACGCCATTACGCAAACAGTCCCCTAAATGGCACAAAAATGGCTTTTATGATGATTTAATCCAGAAAAGAAAAATAAAGACTGATAAAACTTTCACAGCAGCATTGTCCTAATTGTTATTGACCCCCCTTTAATGAATACAAGTTAGTAGCCACTAATAGTAATACTGATATCAAACTCAGGTTAGTATTTTCCATTTTAGATATAAAGGTGTTGTCTGTTAGCTTAGCTTCTCTTTAGCCAACTGGCCCATTAAGCTATTAAGCTAGTGCTAGGCTAACAAACTACCACCGTTGCTTCCTACTCATAAAATAACCATCAGTCTTTTAGAAAATGAAGAACTAAATCCCCCAGAAGGTCCAAATATTGGTAAACCAAAAGGTCTATTGCAAAATGGGGACCATTAAACCTGCAAGTCGACCAAAATGTAGTAAATCTGGTCCTTCCTGCCAACTTCAGATATGGTTCATTTGAATCATTTGAATGAATCATTTCTTAAACTTCAAAATAATTTACTAAACTTATGCTACTACGCCTCGTATTTTCCATCGAACTTCCCAAAAGATTAAATACTTTGAAATTATTAAACTCCATCTTGACTGGTTGCAACGATGAAGCCTAATGCCGTTTGCACACTGACACAACAATTAATTAACAATCAGTCACAGGACACATTTTGTTGCACTTTTGAACTTCTAAACTTTCATCATCATGACAGCACAATGCATTCAACCTGTTACTGTGCTCCAGATATCTCATCATGAGGTCTAGCGTCATAGTAATGACTTGGTGCTAAAGATGCTGCAGAAATGAGATTCACCTTCACAGCATTGCACTTTATAGTCAGAGGAAGACGCAACAGAAACTGGTCACCAGGATTTTCCTGATTTAAGTTCATCCCAACCAGCATGAGCGTCTCCCACCCAAGTCATTTTCAGCTGAAGTTTGTCATCTCAGAGCAAGAAAACTCATATTTACAACCCATGAGGTGAATTTGATCCCAGTAAACCCAGCCAGCTGAGCAGGAATCAGTTTTGACCTCTTCGTACAGTCCCACACAGTTAATTTAAATGGTAAAATGTCTGTTTCAACATCTGATGTGCTGTTTATGTTCTACTGGGGACAGTATGGGTTTAAGAGATTTGCAAACCTTTGCATCTTGCTTTTATTCACATTTTACACAGTGTCTGAACTCTTGGGGATTGGGGTTGTATTTGGCAGAAGGGGAGGACATGAGAAGGAAAAAAGGCACATTTTGGGGAGGGAGGCAAAGTGTGAGACAAGGTTTGATGAGATCAGAGGAAGAGATGGACTTTAATTTGAAATATTTCAATAAATCAAAACAAAATCTAACGTGTAGGAATTCATTGAACGTTTATTATTCGGCTGTAGTACCAGTTACCACTTGAAATGATCAGATTTCACCTGAGATCAAATCATATTTCCAGCACCGTACTGAGATTTCTCTTTATGTTAAGATAATTCTCAATACCAATCTATGGCGACACCCCTGCTCTGGACATCTCTCACCTCAATTTCTATCAAATGTGTTGCACTTGTTGATGGTTTCCCATTTAATGCTAAATTTAGGATTCTTTTTATTTAAAAAAACAACTTATAATTATGATTATTAGGAAATAAAGAAGACAAGAGCTCAACATCAAGGTCTCATCTCTTTACCCATATGTTCTTCTTTTACTTCATTCATTGTTTAATGAGTACAGTGAGAGACAAATAAATACAGACGGAACGGCGGCAAGGAGAGGAAGACGAGGAGGAGGAGAGGAAGAGATGGAGTGTTGAAGGTCAAAGGACGGAGGAGAAGCGGAGGTGCGTCTGAAGCATGACTACAGTTGATCCCTGCGAACCTCTAAAAGTCCTTTAGTAGGTGAAAACCAAAGCCACAAGGGTAAATCATCTTAAAAAGGCAGATGTGTTGTTGATGGATGAGAAAAAGCAGAAGTGTGAGATCAGTACAGGGAGGAGATGATGATGTGAGAGCCTTCACTTGTAATCTGCCAAAAAAACAAAACATAACAGGAACATACTTAAACCATCAAAAAGAATACAAAATTGCCTCGTTGTCTTTGTTTTTGTTAGTTTTTACTTGAAAAAATACTTTAAAAAGTAACAAATCAACAGAAAACAGTAGTGGTGGAAGCTTGAGCTCGGCTGGATGAAGAGGACACTGATAAACTGAATTATTACTACGTATGCTCGGCTTCCTCCAGCCTCACAGATGGCTCCTGCAAATCCAAATAACTTCCATGAGTTCAAATCAAGCACAGTGAAAATTTGCTGAGGTGTTTCAGATACGTCCTCTACGTGCCGAGCTCTGGGGTGAACACACACAACTTTGGGGTTTATTTCTGTTTTAATGAGTGGGGAGACAGCAGAAGGGGATCTGGACGCCGTCCCATCGTTATTAAGACTTGTCAGCTGACTTCAGGAGGTTTTCTTTGCTCCTTCTCTTTACGTCCCAGTTGTAGACTCGTGCCATGTCTGAGGGGAGCAGTGAGTTAAGAACAAATGGCAATAAAAGCGTTTAATCTGTATTAAATCCACTTAAATTTGCAATGTTTCTTCTGTACAGCACTGTGGTTGTTTTAAAGTGATTTATAAATAAAGTTGGATTGGATGTTTCAGTAATTGTAGTTTTCAGCTCTGCTTATTGGGAAAGAGCTAATGGTTAAGGAAGGGAAATGAAAGAAAAAAAGAGGGGGTGAAATTAAAATAATTTTTGTAATTATCAATAATTTTTGTAGATTTTCTCAAACCTATATCATGTTCTATTAAATTTCTTACAGCCAATATTGTATATAGACGATGTAAAAACTTTTCTTTTTTAAAAAACCATACCCACTTAAACCTGGGTCCTTATTCCCTTCTTCTTAAAGATTATATCGGTGCTTATTTGCTTATTGTCCCTTTTTTAAATCAACTGTCTGCTAGAGGTCTATGTCACATCTCCATGGACTTGTTATGGCCCGTACACATGAAGAGGTATTTTGTAAACAAATGTGTTTGCAAGCATTGTCCACAAACAGATCCAGCTCCAGGATGAAGGTTTTTATCTCACCATGACTGCAACATTGTGTGAGACATCAGACTGTATATCCTTACCTACTGTAACAATGCTGGTATTAACCTTGTCGACAGTTTCTGGTGGGTTTTACTGAATAATGGTGAGAGAATATTTGTACATCCAGGACATCGCTGCTGCATCTGAAACCGTCAGGAAACTGTCATCATCATGTCAGACGGATCAAAAAAACCTGCATCTGTGCATGTTTATGTGATATGTGCTGGTGGACAGGGTTTTTTGGAACATTAAGGTAAAAAAGGGGGCACTACAAGGCAATGCTTTCATCATGAATAAGCCATATTTTCCTACATTTAAAAAAATAATAATTATATATTCAACCCCGATAACACGTCAAGAATTACCATGACAACTGCACAGCTTTACAAGCTTTGAGCTCAGAACAGATGGTCTATTTCTGTGTCAAAACCCACCGGAAAGTGAGCACACATCAACCACATCGTGAAGAATCCACCTGAGGACAGAAAACCCGTCTCAGGTTTTAATGTTTAACATTTTTCTTTTTTTAAATTGTGTTAATTTGTGATGATGCATAAGATGCACTGCTCACCATAAATGCAGAAAACACACATTTCATTGTGCTCTGAAAGTATATTATAATAATAATAATAATAATAATAATAACAATAATGATAATAATAATATGCTAATTAATGGAAACTTTTCTAAAATTAGATTTTTCCTAAATTAAATAATTACAAATCTAATCAGGAGTTATAAAGTAAATCATCTTAAATTTGGTCATTAGAATAAACACTGCAGCCTCTGTTGCTTCATGTCATCCATGTGTGGATTTCGTCTCGTTAAAAACTGATGACTGTAGAGATCACAACTGGAATTAAATCCCTTACCTGCTCCAATATTACGTAATATCTATCATCATCAAACATTAAACCATTCGAAATGGTACGACCTTGTCAGGTTGTGGAAGGTTACTGTTGTTACTACATGTGATCGCAGCTGAAAATCCAACAAGAAATCCCAAAGTTCTGACCAGCAGATGTCGCCATTTGTACGTGGCACCAAAACCAGAAATTCACCATGACCGCATCATGATGACTTGAGCTTTTCTTCATGTACTAAACAGGAAGTGACTCCTGAGTGTCGGCTGCCAACGACAGCCCTGTCGCTTCTGCAGTGAGCTCAGTCTGGCTGGACTACATTGTTGGAAGGATACTGACTTCGGTGGTGGTGAACTGGTCCCGCAGGAAATCTAGATCCTCCTCGAGTGTCTCTAGGTTGCGGGATGCTGTGGACAGGTTCTTCTCTAGGAGAGCCTGGGCTTCGTCGATGTCGTACTCTAACATGACGTTAGCCTTTGAGGGGTAAACGGGAGAAAGAGAGGTTTACGGTTGTGACATTTTATTACATCTACAGTCCTCAGAGTTATGAAGGATTAGGAACAACTTTAAAGCTTCTAATGAGGTCAAGATGATTTTCCCACCTAAATAGAGCTGTTTGTGGTGAATAGCTAACAGGGATGTGTATCTCTACTTTAAATCCTGATTCTATGTGTCTATTGATACCCGAGGAAGGATTTTTTCCACCAAAATGCTTCCAGTGTTGATTTTTTAGCCAGAGCCTAACGTAGAACCAGTTATCTCTGTTTTTGCCAAAAACTGGCTCTGGCTCCCACACAAAATAACTTGTGCCTCTGTTATTATAGAGACCAACCAGTTAAATGTTTATACCACCATGTTTAAACATCTAAAGCCAGTCTGGTGTTTAATCTGTTTAATCTAAGAGAACAATAATAAAACATTGAGCAGAAACATGGATGTGAAGTGGAAGCAGGAGAGGAAGAACATGAGCTCAGTGATGCTGTCATCTTCCTGCTGTTCGGGGTTTTATCGTCTGTGAACGGGGCTCAACGCGGCACATAAAGCTGTGTTCACCATCACCATTAGCAGCTGAATTTTTAAACAGTCTGCAGCTACATTTATGACACTGTTGGGCGTTTTAATAGAGTTGGCGGGTGTTTATACATTTCCCTGGAAAGAGCTTGGAGAAATCCTAATGCACATAAATACTGTTTAGTGTTGGGAGACGCTGTGTGACGGCAGCCTGAGCTGCAACACACACACTACTCTGGTAACTTTTGTTGGTTTCAGTTGGAATTTACAAATACTTTTATTTACATTTCATTTTTCATAATTCATACTTTTATCAACAATTAGCCAACAATTGGTTGGCTAATTGGTTGCACACTTTTGCTTAAGTTATTTTGTCACCTTGGTAATTTGGTTTGCCTTTAAGTTAATATAAATTATTTTGTTTCGAGTTAGCAGGTCCTGGGAGGTGCCGGGCCTGAGGAAAGAGTCCCAGCTGCAGTTGATCTCCATGAGTGATCTCCTAATTGGACTCTTCCATGTTTTTAGCAAGAAAGTGTAGGGAGGGCTTAGGATTTCCATTTTGTTATTTGTTTTGCTTCATTTAGAGTTTATACATTTAAGTTCTCTTTTTCTCTTCATAGTTTACTGTTTAGTTCTGTATGGTTTAGTTTTGTTGTACTTTGATTTAGTAGATATTTTATGAAATACAATGGTCTGATCAGCCAGTGTATGGATGTCTCCCTCATGTGTCAGTTATCAGGTCAGTTAGTACTTTAGTTTCTTGTGTTAAGTTCTGCTGACGTCTTTTATGGGCCCAATATTATTTTGGAAAATAGTTTTTGTTGTTGTTGTAATTAAATCAAAGTTTTTTTTCTAAATTCCCTGTGCCTCAGTCCCTCACACGCCGGCTAGTGTTACAGAGAGCCTTCACAAACACAAACTGTTGTTTAAAACTGAGTTTTGACACTAGCTCATTGATAACGAGACATCAACTTGTGGGAAAAACTAGACCAACAATGTGATGTGTTGTTGTTTCTGTACATATAAACCGTCTCCCTGCACCGTGGTCATTTACAGGAACTCCCAACACACTGGAGGAAAGGTCAAACGTGCGGAAAGAGACGTTTAAAGTGACAAATGATGAAATGAAATGAAATGAAATAAAAAATACTAGTAGAAAACCAAACCAGTTCTTAGGTAGACCCAACTTAAAACTGGTTCAAGGACAACCCTCTAACCAGCACTGAAAATGCTTTAGTGGAAAACCTCCCACAGTATTTTTACTTAATAACACAAGACAAGATGTTTGCCTGATTGGTAAAACAGTGTTTAGTTGGTATCTTATCAGAGCTGTAACGTACATAAAGCTTCATGTCACCGTCTCTCTGCAGTCCTGAGCGTTACTTACCCCTAACCATAGGCAGACTTTGTTGGTGGGCGGCACTGAGGCCTTGCAGTAAACGCTGTCAGCCAACAGGAAGTGTGTTTCCATGGGATCTGTAGTTTCCTGTGTGAACAAACAGCAAATTTTACATGAAGTTATGCGGCTGGTTCAGTTTGTTTGTCGCCGTCATCCGTTCGTCTGCAAGATTATGCAAAAAGTTCTGGACAGATCTACACAATAATTTTAGCAGAGCTGGAGCAAGTTACAAACATGACTATATACTGATCTTTTAATCAAATATTCTGTGATTTAACCTCCTCTGCAGCCATTAATCACTGCTTTGAAAAGCTGAAGTCATAACAGTTCCTTCATTTCAGCTCTTCCTGATATAAACTCTCAACCTCTGGAAACTTTCAGGAAAATGTTTTAGCTGATAGTCAAACACTTTAATTCTTCTTTAAAAAAAAAAAAGAAGAAAAAAAAGGATAATAACGAGTTACCTTCTTCTTCTGCATGTGTCGTAGGATTTCTAGTGTCTGCGTGATTTGCGGGATCTGGTTTTTCAACCTACATGCAAAGAGAAAAATAGTTTTACTTTACTTGAGAAAAGACAACATTCAGAAGATTATTACATTACCACATATGTGTAATACAGTTTATTACGTTAGTAAGTACATCCTGAGGCAACGCTGTTTCATATTTGCAAGTTTTGTAGAACAAAAACAAAAAAAAATACTCAACTTTTGACTAAAGAAACTAAATGAAAACTTAAGCTACTAATATAAACATGACAACTAATTGGTTGGAAATAAAAAAAACTGTGCATTTTGCTAACAACACAGCTACAGACTCCAACCATTTACATAGAAATTTTTCCTCCGTTTGTTTTTATCTTTACTGAAACAGCAGGACAGAACGGGACGAAGAGTTCAACACGAGGCCATCATCGCTGCCACAATGCTGGGTAGACTGAGCCGTCACTTTTCCCTGGTTCTCCCGTCACTCTTGTTCGTTTCATTTTTCAAATCAAAGAAATCTCAGAGATCGTCCAATCACACTGCAGCCGGAAACTTCTCATAACGACAGGACGAGGAATCTTTTTCTTATGAATGAATTACTGCCTTTAACTAACTTCATGGATCACATTTAGGCCAGACCGTTAACAGAAACACTACCGACGATTACATGGACAGATATTTAATCTACCAGGTTGAAATCCATCTGATCAGAGAATCCAGCTGACCTGGATAAGATGATCTGATCAGTTTCGTGTTTACATGATGGAAAGATTTAATACGATCGTAATGCTTTTGACATAAGCAACGTGTAGTAAATCGGAAGAAGTAGTTTGTTTTTTTATTTTGAACCTTTTGACCAACATGAGGTCTGAAAATGCAACGTGACTGCACAGCTAAGAGCGGCAGTAAGGCTGGGCGATTAAACGATATCGAAACGTCATCACGATAAAAAGGGAACCGATATCGATGATAAACTGTGGTAATTTTTTACTCAATAAGCTGTGTCATACAGCATAGCGGTGACAGACGCCTGTCAGTCAGCGCCGCGGGTGATACGCGTCACAGTTCATGCCCATTTTCCCCTGCCAGGTCAATATGTGAGGAGGTGAGCGTGCTGTGAACGGAACAAAAAGAGGGAAAATGAGCAAAACTGAGCAGCAAAGGGGAGACGAAGGAGAACTCGTCTTATCGTCCAGAACATAAGAAATTGTGGATGAAAAAGGACACACAACGTCAATAATTTGGCGATGATTTGGCTGATTTAAAAGTGATGAAGCACAGATAAAGCCGACCTGCAAAATATGTCATCGGCTGATGGCAACCAGGCCTGGAAATACAACAAACCTTTTTCATCACTTGAAAAAGTGGCATCGCAGTGATTACACCGAGATCCTGAAAATCCAGGCAAAACCCGCAGTAAGTCCAACAAGAGCTGCTAAACATCCGACTTCTGCTGCAGTGGGCAGTGTTAACGGGCCCGGAGCCATTTTCTCTGCCATTACTCCATATGAGAAGCAGTCTAAAAGGAGCAGGGATATAACCAACGCAGTGTCATACTTTCTGGCCAAAGATATGATGCCAATGACCACCGCAGAAAACGACGGGTTCAGAAAATTAATTTAAGTGCTAGACTGCAGGTACGAGCTCAGAGGCAGAACATCTGTCTAACTGCTCTGCCCCAGCTTTACGAAGAGTGTCTTGGGAAGCTTGAGAATGCGCTGAGAGATATTAAACACTTTCCTACTACCGCCGACCTTTGGTCCAGCCGAACCTCAGAACCCTACATGAGCATCACCATCAGTATGTTGACGACGAGTTGGCACTTCAAAGTAAATGCTTGCAAACAGTGAAACGATCAGCAAAGGGCTGGAGGATGCTCCTGCATCCCGGAGAGCATAACAACAGACAAACAAACAGTGGAATCACCTCCAGTGCTTTGGTCACCAGCTACATGTAGCCACTTGTGAGTAAATAAATATTTGAAACTGTAAAAATATCCGAACTGATTTTATTCATTATATCAAGCTGACATGTTTTTGCCCCTCCCCATTATTAAGTATAATTGAATATAGCCCATAATTTAATATAGGATCATCTTTGTCACATGGACAGTTATACACAGTGCACAGGGAATGTGTTTTGTAGCTATATCAAATATTAATAAAGGAATCCACACATCACAGCGTACAAAATGAAAGTAAGTATACATCATAAAAAGTTAAAGTTAAAAAAAATAAAGATAAAATCTAAAATAAAATCTGTCATAGAAATTTGTTGCACAATTCCGGCTACACTCGTGTAAGGTGCAGCTGCAGGATGGTACATGAGTAGTCCAGGTCTAAGGCTCAGAGCTGAGCAGACAGAAGGCTTGTGGGAAGAAACTCCTCTTCGACCTCTCAGTCTTGGCCCTCAGGCAGCGGCTGATGGGACCAGGATACTTTTTAAACTGGCATCATTATTAAACTGTATCGTGATAAATATCGATATCGATCAATGTGGGAAAAATGATCATGATATTATTTTTTGCCATATCGCCCAGCCCTAAAAAGCAGTGACATGATCTTTAAATTACTTTGTCATCATCACATTTGCCATATTCAAGCTGTAATGTTGAAACTGCTAGTCACTCTGTTGCAGAGCTCTTTGTGAAGACATGACTCAGCAGCAGTGCTGATTTTAAGGTTGCTGAGACTTACATCCCTGTTTATAAACACCAAATAAAGTTTGTCATGCCATTTTGCTGTGTAGTGAACCTACTTGCTGCTCTATCAACGGAAAATAACTTCAAATATAAGTTAGATGGATGAAACTCAGACTGATGAGTCAAAACAGACTAATTATGACGTAGGAAATTATTTTTACTGTGTCTGTGAAGTGAGGAGGATTCTCCTACAGCAGGGATCAGCAAGTCGTGTCCTGCAGGTATCAGATGTTTTACCGCAGTAACACAACTGAGTCGCATCAATCAGTCATTAACAGGCTTGTGCAGAACTTGACAACAAGCTACTGAAACCAAATGTGTTGCTGCAGGGAAACATCCGATACCTCTCGAGGACCCGACTGATCCCTGCCTTACAGGTTCTCAATTATACACTGTGGTGCATATGTAGAATATATATAAACCTTTTATATATTAAAATTTATTAAGTCATCTGTTTATTTCTAAGGTATCCCCATAAAATCAGTCAAGATGGGAAAAATGTTCATTATGTTTTCAGCTATAGTGCTACATGTGGAAAAGGTTAGCCTCGTTAGTCTGTGAAAAGTTAGTTAGTCCTTGAGTTTGTGTTACCGAAGCTTCTTCTGTGACAGATTGAGCTCCATGTATTTATACTTCTGGTACTGTTCATCCAGCTTCCTCAGGGTTGCGTCTGCCGTCTCGTTGCCGGGCTGTTTCATGAACGAGTCGACATCCTCCTGTAAAATCCAGAGATAAGAGAAATGAAGTGAACTACTTGTAATAATAACAGATCAGGGTGTTGTGGCATTTTAAGCTGACACAATTAGTTTAAAATGTTTGGTAACATGTGGGTCTGACATCTGCAGCACACTCTGGTGGATAGATGCTGCAGCAGTAAGGCTGTTTCTGCATTAGCCTTCAGATACTGCAGCAAACTACAGCTTTTATCTTCCATCTCAGCTTATACCATTAACATGAAGCAGGTAAGTTATCATTTAGGGATTTCTAAAAAAGATTTTAGTTAGAAAATCAGCAACATACACACAGAAATATATTAGTCAAGAAGTCAAATAACTAGCTTTTACTAAATTTACTATCTTCAGGATGATTGTCATGGTCTACAGCAGGGTTACTCTGGTCTGGTCCTGCATTAGCCACAATCCAGCAGGTTTTCCATGTATCCCTGCTCCAACAACACCCGACTCAAGTTAATGAGTCATTGTGCAGAACTTGGTGTTATGTCAATTTAACTTGATTAAGGTGTGTTGAAGCAGGAATACATTAAAAACCTGCTCTTGTAGTACCACAGTGAGTGACCCTGGTTTACTGAATGACAGATAATAGTTGAAAAACACTATTTTTCAAACCAGGGTAGCATGTACGTAATTTTCTAGGAAAACCAAAGGACATTTGGATGAATTTCACATATAAAAACATGATGCAACTAATCCTCATGATTAAGAGGCTGTAAGGATAAATCATATTCTTTACATTAAAAAAACTAAACCATTAAAATGGTTGTATGATGACTTTACGTCAACAGTTTCTCTTCTTCTCTCCTTTCCCTGCTTTATGATGGTTTCTAATCACTTTAATCAGGAAGTTGCGATGTTGCAATTGCAACTCTCAATACAAATTCAAAAGGGTGGAATATGCAAAAAAAAAAAAGTCAATCAACTGTATTAAAAGTCCAAAGACAGCGCCTGCTGGAGGCTCAGTGTGTATTATATTATATTATTTTATACATAATGTATAAACTCGTTAACAATGTCTACCTTAATGAAAGTAATATCTTGGCGATGTTTCAAGTTGATATATCATAATACATACCCTTAATCTCCAATTATTGATCATTTCTGTATTCGTTCAGCTGTCACGTGAGAGGAAATCTGACAGCAAACACCCTGCAGATGTCATGTTGCAGTCATTTCTGCTCCCTATGTGTGACTGAACGTAGAAGTCTGCGTTAACAATGATAGATTAAACTGCTCATGCTAACGTAACCTCCCAGTTAGACTGGCTAGTTAAACCATCTACAAGCCTGGAAAAGGAAGAAGCCACATTTGGGAATAAAATGCAGCTATCACACAGACAGTAATGCCCATAGATGGAAGCGAGCAGCCGCCCAACATGCACACACAGCAGGATTAACTGTTAGCTCTCCCGCTAGCTTAGCCAGCTAGCTCGTAGACAGTATGGCGCCCTTAAACATCGACTACAACTAAAACAGTGTAATTCCACAACACACAAATGACACTGTGGGAATTGTTATGCTTTACGCACCACAAACACTGCTTCGGGGATCCCGAGGTGCTTTTTCTTTGTCGCCTGTACGGCATTGCTGTTGTCTATGGTCGCCGCCATGTTGAAGAGAGGCTGCTCCTTCCTTCCTGACGTTCATGCGTACAAGGCGTCTGAGGGGAGCGGAGACTCGACTGTCCCCTAGTGGTCACATCTTGTAATAACACCCACTACAGCTGCTGCTACCTGACAATGGCTACCCAGATTTATTTTTACTCTAACAATCTTTCCGTATCACATAAAATTGACATTATATAAGCTTTATTATTAGTCTGACATATTAACTACACACATAAACACAAAGTGGAGCTCTTTCAAGGATCTGTGTGTAACAAGAACTGGATCTTTCCTTGTACACTTACAGAACATATTAAATGCCTGTTTTTGTTGTACCTTTCCATTTCTCCCTCCATCCTCCCTCCCTCCTCCCTCCACAGCTGCTAGTTTCAAAGACCACAATACAAGATATATAGTTCTGGCCACAAATCCCCTTTTTAATTTATGCTTTTGGGCTAAAGCAAGTGAAGCTACGAAAGGCTCCGTTCCAAGTTGCTCCTCCAGAGTCTGAGATTCTTTCTTTTCTTTTCTCTTCATCTTCGGTAACGTGTGAACAGATGAAGTTATTTAATAACTCGCCTCTTATAAGTTCTGATCCGAGATGTCCGAGAGGGCAGCCATGATGGGATATTGCTCTGACAAGAGAAGGACTCGCTTAATCATTGGTTGCTATGGTGATACCCGCCTTTTCCCCCCCGGCCACACGGCACCGACAGACACAGACCTTTAGATAAACCTATGAGTCGTATTGAAATGAGTTGTGAAACCTGAGAAGCCGAATCGGCTGCAGGACAAACGGGTTTATTATTGATTTACAGTTTATTATGTTGATTTTATGGCGGAATAAAGCGGCCGCTCGCCTCCACGTTGAGCAATATGGAGCAGTCTGCGCTCGGCGGGGGTTTGACAAGAAACTGTGACGGTCATGTCGGGGAAAAATGACAAGAATAGCTGTTTTTATATGGACAGGAGATGCTGCAAACAGTTTACTTCTTAATGTTTTGTAGAAGAATCCTTTATTTATCCCAGAGGGGAATTACAAATGACTGGAAGTTACCAGGAAAATCACAAAAATGCTATTTCTGTTGGATCATAAAACAATAAAAGATCGACTTCCTGCAAGCTGTTAAAACGTTGAGTGTTTCTACTGAAAAGGCTCCGGATGGGGCGGATTTTCTCTCTGGGGAGGTTAAAGCAGACCAGGTACCTGGCCGAGGGGTCGGGTGAACACCGAGGTCGTCTGTGCCAGAATAAGGATGCTCTCATTGCTTTGAGTTAACCACTCGACCTTTTTATACCTCAGATCCCCAAACTGGAGGATGTAGAGAACAGATCATGTCAAACTGGGCCAATATGGGCCAAAATGAGCCAAACTGGGCCAATATGGGCCAAAATGGGCCAAACTGGGCATTTTGTAGACCTCACCTGAACAAAATGAGACCTGGTCTTTGCAGAGATGATCGTTCCAGAGACACTCTGTAGCACACAGTCCTGATGTTTACCTGAACGAGGCTGTTTCTGTGAGCAGGGATTAACTAGAATAACTTCTTCCAGGTTTCATCTCAGCTGAATAAACTGAACTTTCTCCTGCAACATTTTTATGGAAATGAAGTTGGAGACACTAAATAAGTTTTGTGGTCTTACTAGAAAAATAATCTGTGTATTTGTGTCTGTTCTTTATAAGGAGATATATGAATATTATGTAATATAATATGAATATTATTGAGTTATATAAGTTTGTACTTCCTCTCATTTTCTGACAATTTAATTTCAAGGTTTTTATTTGTTAGTTTTTTCTGTTTATCTTAACGTTTCTTTTGTGTGATTTTGTTCATTAAGGTACGATTGTTTATTTTTGATTAACGAATAATTCTCAGACTCGGCCTAACATCGTCTTACTGGGCCGTTAGCCTCTTGCTAACATGTTAGCCTAACATCGTCTTACTGGGCCGTTAGCCT
>JAOXYM010000005.1:21599169-21612000 GCA_028567055.1 Leptatherina wallacei
TATCAATCTAAATTATAAAAGCTAAACTGACATGAGGTGTGGGGAATGGAAACAGAAGGTCTAATATTGCTATAAAGCTGGTTTAAGTGTAAGACAACCATAATGTCCTCTTGTGAATGAAATAATATATATTTCGCTTTTATTGTTGTAGGGAAGGGGAAGAAAAAACAAAACCAAACAAAAAAGAAAACAAAGCTCTGCCTCTAGCACTACACGGCAGCACATGTGTCCAAGTGGACTCACTGCAGTCTATCGCACTTAATTATGACGTCCCTTTCCTGTTTGATTTCTTGGTTGTGTTGTTCTCGCTCTCAGTTGTAAGTCACTTTGGAGAAAAGTGTCTGCTAAATTATTGTAAAGTAGAAAAAACGACTGGAAATGTCAGCATCAGTTTTGAACTCATAAAGTATCTCAAAGTATCGCTTTTGGACTTGTTGGGGTTTTCCATGTTCCTGAACACATTTCCATGGCTGCGTGAAAAATGTTGGTAAAGCTGTCCACAATAAATAGTCTTTTGTGCGTATTTTAAAATCAAGACCTTTTTATAACCTTAATTAAATACTTGTATTGCCTAACCCAAACCAAATGTATTGCCTCAACCAGGTTTATTAGTAATACTCAAACATAACCACCAACTAGCATTACCTGACCTTGACCCAGTACCATGACTGCATAATTAAATTATACAGTAGTTGAGCAAAACAAGATCAAATAATGCTGAAAATGAATAATTTAAACACTTTTTAAGTAAAAGGAAATAGAACAGCAATTTTAAGATTTAATGTTTTGCACTTGAGAGTCGGATGTTTTATCCTCTTTTCCCTTTCATCATCTGTGGTCTGTTACCTGCTACCTGTTCATAAGGCAGCTCTACAGAATTACTTTTTTTGTCATTGTTTATAATTGATGCAGCTGGTGAGTTACTGTCTTAGAGGGATAAATGACAACATCCAGGAGTCCTGTGCTCCCCAAAACATGGAAAATTGGTGGTAAGGGCTCTTGACCAAGCATTAGTACATCATGACAGATTAGAAATAAAAATGTTGATGAATCACACACTTTTATGTTTCTATGTAGAAATTAGACTGGAGTGTGAAGCCTGAAGGCTGTAGACTCAGTTTGTGTAATTGTAAAAGAATTCATCCATTCTTCATGTCTATGTTCTTGCTTTATGCTGTTTACACCATGCGCTGGAGCTTATTCCGCCTCACATTAGGCAACAGGTGGGGGACGCAGATTGTTTCTTCTGTGGTTCAGGATTTTTTTTCCTTTTCCTTTTTTTCCCTTTTTTTTCACAGTGGACATAATCTGTAAAAAGTATAATTAAAAGCCAACCAAAAGAAGTGTTTATCCATTTATTTTCATATGCTTAGCTTTATCTGTATCTCAGTTTTTAATACAGATATTTGATTTTTCAATTAACAGTGAAAAAACAGTCTTATAAAAAACAACAGAAGAACTATCTGACAAGGAAAACACTTGCTACAACTTTGGCTTAATGTCAACTAGACCTATAAATAACTCTTAAGACAAAGGGGTGTTTTAAAATCACTGAACATCCCTGCTGTGTGCAGAGTTAACAGAGTGGAATAGTGCTCTGTCCATATTGTATAACTAGTGATTTTATCCTCACATACCACTATAGAAAAGTGTTAAATATAGAAAAATATTTAAATTCTGTACTATCATCAAAGCCGATACTTTGTTGTTGAAGTCTTAAACGACTCAGACATCCATCACTGCATTTTGTCGTCATGCTTCTCTCGGCGGTGGATCCGGTGGCAGATGGAGGATTGGCAGTGAAAACGGGAACCGGCGCCAGAAGCCTGCTGGGCTCACACTGGACCATCATAACTGATTAGTGTCAGCTTCCTGGTACACAGCAGAGGCCTGTGTTAGCACTTTAGAGAGTCGTGTATAGAGTACAAAAGTCAGTGAGGGAAAGACTTTGGCTCGATTTGCCCCAGGTGCAGATAAAACATAGATAGTTGTGATAGAGGTGATGACTGACAGTGACTGCCATTACAGAGCAGAAGAACAGAGGCCTGTTCCAGAAAAGAGGTTTAATTAACTCTGAGTTTAAAAAGAAATTCTGGGTCAACTTACTCTGAGCTGAGCAACTCTGAGTTTTCAGTTCCAGATCAGCTGCTTTGAGTTGGTTTAGTCAACTCTGAGTATCTTTACCCAGAGTTGGGAACCACAATAAAAAGCCATCATCAATGGAGCACCGATACCTGGATTCACCATGGCAACCGCTGACAAAAAGCTGGTTAATTAACCTGATTGGAGCAGAGGTTATTGTTGAAGCTTTTGAGCAATACAAAGAGGTATTTCGTTAAGAAAGGAACACTGCTGCTGCTAAGGAGAGAGAAATACTGCTGCCTGAGTCCACGTTGAAGCTGGAATCCACTGGTCCATTGACTGATATTTAACTTTATTAAAACTGGAGCATGTGGGTTAAAATATTGGTGGATAGAATATAATCTGGATAGAACAAAAAAACACGTAGAAACACACTGAAAATGAAGTAAAAATATGTATTTTATGAAAGTATTATATTATAGCTTTTAGACCATTTTATACTTGTTGATAGGTTATACCAAATAAATACTCAGTCTAGTGATTTAGACCCCCAACAAATGTTGTTTTAACTCATACAGTACATGTCCTCTCACCTAATATCCTGATTTTTTATTTCATTTTAGACATAGATATAGACTAAAACTAATCTCCTTCATCATGAGAGGAGGAAGAGGATGGTGAGGAGGAGACACCATCTTCTGCAATCCAGAGGCCGACAGTAGATCTCAATCACAAATTTATAGAATTATGATTTCAGACATGTGTGAGGACTTCCCTCATGACTCCACATGCCATTGTCTTTTTAAAACCTTTGTGTTGCCAACGGTATAAAGAAAGGTCTTATTCAGGCTACTAAAGAGGTTTTTAAAAAGTATCGCAACGCAAAGTGCAAATCTTGCTATGATGTAATCTCAGATATCAGCCGTCATGTTGGATATGTTGGACTGGACAATCCGAATGACTGCAAAATGTTGCTGTTTCGTGAGATATTGATCAGGGAATAATAACAAATCTGTTGGAGTTCTGAAAAGTACATAAAACATTATGTATTAATTCAGCTTTTCTGGAATTGCATCAGTACAGAATACCCATGTCTGACAGCTACTTCATAGACTACTGTGCAAAGTGTTGAGGCACTTCTCATTTCTTTATTTAACCCTTGAACACTAACGTTGTGTACTCTACCCATTCAAAACCAATGTAGCATGGGTGAAATATACCCACCTTTAGTGTTCTAGGGTTAAAACGTAGTTTAAACCAGGTCAAACTTATTTTAATTAAAGGGCCAATTTGACCTCAATTGGGCCGGACCAGTGAAATAATAGCATTATAACCTATAAATATTATTAACTCCAAATTATTATGCATAGAAGTTTGAATTCTGATTTTTCAAAGCATTTGTAATTGGATAAAAAAACGTTAAAAACACCATGAACACAACACATTTCTTTAAAAAAAATTGTACAAAAAAAGTTTTTATTAAATTGTATTAATCATACAAACTGCGATTTTCTGATTGAGTTTATTTAGTGCATTCAGAATGAAAGGAGATGCTGATACTAATTCACATCAATTATTTTACAGTACATCCTTCTGCTGCTGTTACACTCACAAAGCACCATATGCATCTTCATCTGCTGCTGAAAGTAGTCCCCAGACTTATGTAGGAGCACATTTATGCATACTGCAAACAAATATTTCATATACAGTTGTTCCAACACTTCATTGAAGCTACATCAGGCTTCTACTAAGGGAAATATTCAAATTGAACATATAATTTAATGCGCACAAGTTCAAATAAAAGCCTGTATAATCCAGATGGTAGAATATGTACATATTTTCTATTTAAATAGGTTTCATTGAACCTGGAGGGAGCCTAAACGTTACTTTTGCTACATAAGAAAAAGTGTAAAACAAAGCAAAAAATACCAAAAAATAGGCTTTTACACTTTTTTGAAAACATCTATATACACAGTACATTCATAATATTTCAGACCACGTGAGGGTAGATGGATCTCAATAACACATCTTGCTCCTCATGTTTATTTAACCATTACAGAGATGGAGATTCCAGCATAAGGAAAAGAAAAAGAACACCTGAAAGCTTCCTTTATATAAAATATATGAGAACAGTTTTCACACAACCTTCTCTGATTAATAGTCAGTCTGTCATAAAGGAGATTTTTTTTGGCATCTGAAGGAGAGTTGGCACAACAACTGTGGATATTTTCTACCACAGTTGGTTAAAAAGCAAAAACCATCTGAGCAGAGTTGGCCCGTATTCATTCTGCTGACACTGCAAAAGGGAGGTGTGAAGTTTCTGCTCACTGGTGTAGATTTTGCAAATGGAAAAAGCAGAATGAATAAGGAATAATAAACATTCATAAAATACCATCTTTAAAGCCTTCATGCAGTTAAAACATGATCTGAATCGTGCCTTGATTGAAAGCTAAACAAAGGAAATATTAGATTTTATGGTTGTGGAAGAAAATATTCTGAGAACCTTGAAAGACAAACGACAAACAAACAAGTCTTATTAAGTCTTGTCTACTTAATGTGATTGGGAGTCACTGGTACTGCAGATGGTGCTGTTAGGTGCCGCTTCCTCTCCTCTGGGCCCGGGCCGAAGATTTGCATGCTGTTGTTGTTGCCTATTTGAACTCCGATCACGTCAGAGAATTTCATCTTTACTACCTGTACGGGGCTGGAAACCTGACGCTGAAAGAGGAGAAAAGAAGAATGTTTGATTAATGTTATTGGTATAAAACTCAACCCTTATCTGAAGGCCTGAGGAAAACCTGAGGAGTGGAAATGTGAGAGTATGAAGCAGTGACATCTAAAATAGACGTACCTATTAACGTACATAAAAAAAGCATAAATGGGCTTTAACACCTCAGAGTTATTATCTTCACTCCCATGTTGACTATGTTCCAGTGGAATGTGCCTATTATTAGCATAAAGCAGATAAAAGTCCAACATGCTACATTTTGAACATTAAAACACCGCAAGATCTCACCTGATTGATGTTGGTCAGCACTGTGAGTGTTATTGATTAAATAAGAAACAAACTTACAAAACTGGTAATGAATAGTTTATTAGTTTATTTACTACTACTTTTTTTTAGGCACAGAGCTGTCATGTTGGATTTTGAAGGCCTGGTGAGGTAAAGTCCAAAATCGGATTTGGGGATATTTGAGTTGTGAAAATCTAAAGTAAATGTAAAGTTGTGTAAAGTAGATAAAAAAATGCAAAGTAAAAAAAGCTTTAAATGCTAACAACAGGAGCTGAAATGTTAATATATATAAATGTGTATATATATTTATATATATATATATATATCATCTTTAAGATAAGGCCACACAATAATATGTCATTTCCAATTTTATCAACGTATAACTTATACACACAATATCTTTTTCTATTGATGGCACCAGAGGGGCTCCGTACTTCCTACAGTTCTGCTCAAGCTTAACTTTTTTTTATTTTTTATTTCATGCATTACCTGCTGCCCTCATTTCAGCCCTTTCTTCCTTTTACCACAATCACCATTCAGCTAACCCAAGTCAGCCTACCTACTTTCACCCTCCATCTCAGATTTCCGGTACATGTACAAGCATTTCAGAGCAGGTTTTTGCAAATATTCTTTGAACATTCAGACGAGCATTATAATTTTGTTTGGCATTGACATTTGAGCTATTTTATGGAGTATTATCTGTCATTAGTTTTTGGTTTTGTTGGTCCATGAGTTCCTGTTTTGGGTTTTAACATTAAACCACCATATAGCAGCATAAAGCTGGCCTCTTCATGATCCTTCCCTGTTACAATATCAACGGTTTTCTCCTTTTTCCATTTTGTTGGATAAGATTTCTAAAGATAAAAACTCACTTGGAATTGTTGAGCCAGATGTTGGTTAAAAGGTGGCCGGCATTTTTTTGCTGCCTTGTCTTGAGGTGACTTCCTCATTGAAGCAGTTGGTGGTGATGCATGAATGGGTTGAACAGATGATGGTTTTATTTTATTGCCTCCTGGTGTGTGGATGGCCTGATCTGTATGATACACATTATCTAGCCTCCCCAGAGGTGAATCTGAAAAAGAAAAGGTATTCCTGAGCACATGTAGCAGATTATTTTGTTTTTCTGAATCAGGATCTAAATATTTTCCTTCTTGCTTCAGCTCCAACGTTTCCTTACCTTTGACTTTTTCTCTTTGATTAGGAGTCCGTCCACCAGCCATTTCCTGCAACATGGAAAGGTAAAGGTGGATTATGGCTCTGAAGTCAGAGTATTTTAACCACCTATGTGTTTGATATAATAACATGTGTACTGTAAAGTGAATTAATCACGTGGAGGCTTTCTCATCCCTTTTCCACCCAGTAAAATAGCTCTCTCTGGTTTAATGGCTCATTATAAAAATTCAAATTTTTTTGCTCATATTGTTGAAAACAGATGTTGAATACTGGCTTAAAAGCTTCCCCACCTACAGATGACTTCCAGCTCCTAAACAAGACCTCATGTAGTGTTCATGCAGACCAAACTGGTCTACATTTACTGTAAAGAATATGTGATCTCCAGTGGTCATGAGAGCAGCTCGTGTTATGTTGTAAAAATTCCTGTGAAGTGGGGCTGGAACGATAACACAATCTCAAAATTAAATCCCGATTAAATTTACATTGATCTCAGTAGCAAACATGAGATATTTACAGTCAATCCATCACCAGAACCAGCTGTGTATCCCTCACACTCCAGTCCACTCGGTGGGATGAGGATATATCTAGCACCAACCCTGATTACATTTCTAAACCTAACCACATGAGTTTTTGGCTACACTAGACCAGGAAGTGACAAAATGCTGTGACTTGTACTGTGTTTACATGTAGGCGAGGCATCCAGGTAAATGGTGCCCATGAAGGTTAAGGTCGTTTTTGTAAACAGTCCTAGCTATGATAGTTTTATGACCCAGACCAAGTAGTTTAAATCACTCTCCAATGCAGAAGGGTTGAGTATTTTACTAAATTGGTTTCAGAAAAAACAGTTATCATATGAAATATAACACCTTTAAAAGTGAATGTCCTCGTTCCTTCTCATCTTGAGGACTTACTACGAGAAAAAAACAATTTCTGAGGTTGAAAGTATATAATTGGGTTTATTGAGTCACAACAAACCCAAAATTGATCTGTAAATGTGTCGTTAAATCAGCTGTTCAGATTAAGAAGGTAAAGTTGCATCATTTTACATAGTTATTCAGCCTCTTGTCTTTTCATTCCACCCTAATGTTGGCTACGTCTGTAAAGATTAGCCACATTAGCAACAGGTCTAAATGTTAAAAACAAACTAAACTAGGAGGAATGGAGCTACAGGGAAATCCTGAGTTTATTTAGCCGATCTATGATGGGGGAATTACAATCTATTGGTGTTTTTAAATGATCAGAAGCTGATAATTCTGCTGTATGTTAAAACAATTTCTTCAGTCTAAGGTGACTCACAAAGATGGATTAGTAGTAGCATATCGGCTCTATTGTCCAGCTGCAGATGAGAGAAATATAAGTATTTGAGAATACATGCTCTCTCAGGCCATAAAAACATGATCCAAGAATAAGCACTAACTAGCAAAAAGAGACAGACCCTGAGGAAGAGAGGGATGGAGTGGAGCCGTGGGTCACGCCACACTCTCTAAAACCATCCACTTGGAATGGATGTGTAAGTAGTTGGAAGAGAAAGTATTCGCTTTGTGTCTTTCTGACTTATTTTGACCAAATTAAATGACGTCAACTGCTGCCCATAGGAGATGGTAATATACAGGATGGTATTATGGGTGTCTCTCTGTGTGGCCCTGTGACAGACTGGCGACCTGTCCAGGGTGTACCCTGCCTCTTGCCTGATACTTGCTGGGATAGGCTCCAGCCCACCCGCGACCCTGCATGGATTAAGTGGTACAGAAAATGGATGGATAGATGGTATTATGGGTCATAATTAAGGGCATAAACGAATGAACTCTATGGCTGTTTCAACTAATTTAGAGCTAAAACAATTATTAATGGAGAGAAACAGAGTCACAAAACCTGATTATACACTATTTTTCAGGTTTTTTTCTTTCTTTTTTCTTTTTTTCTGTCAATCGTCTTTGTCCAGCTTGTCCTTTCCGAGGTCTATAAAATGAAATACTGGATATCTATTGTTTTCTTTTACAATATTTGCTCTTTTCTCAGATGTGGTGATGTGGTTACTAATCTTTTCTGTGAAATCCCCCACTGATGTAGCAGGAAGTGACGGATGCAATACTTCCTTAAAAGCATGTACCGTATACCACAGGATTAACCATTTTGTTGCAATGGAAAAAAAACTCCCAAACCACATAGAAACGTATTATTCTTAGCTGGCTAAAGCACCAACACTTTAAGTAACTCTTTGAATTGTGATATAACTTATATAAATCCTTATTGGTGAAGGCGCATTAGGATTGCTCTTGTTGTACTAATAATCTGTGAGAAAAGCCTGAATCTCACCTGAACTGGCAGGCGTCCGGTTGGTACATCATCAAACATGTTTACAGGTTCAGCTCTGGCAGGCACTGCACAGATAAATGCTAAAGGTGAAAACTGGTGCTGGGAAACGTTATCTCTGTAGTTAATAATCAGATTTACCAAACTAAAACCAAGCATTTTGATCAAAACATTACAAGCTAATGAAGACAATTAAGATCAAATTTATGCGCTTGTAGTTGATTGAGAAGAAAAGTTAAAGATAATGCAATACATAGCTTAGCCCATCTTAGCTTAGCTTAATTTAGCTGGCATTAATAGGGGGAATATACTAACCTGACTGTACACAGATCCATAAAAAAAATATGTGTTAGTGCTTTTAAAATGGGTTGGTAAAACTAACTTACAGTCTCTGGAGAGAGAAATCACGAGTAAACTGTATTTATCAATATAATCACATAATATGATCAAACAGACCTGCAGCCTGAGTAATAGAAATCCTTTGAAACTGCTGTGTTATTCTTTCTTCTCCATTTAGGTCCTAGAAAGAGGAAGTGAAAGAGCGAGTCAGGTTGGGATGAAAATTTAGCATTAAAATAGTAATATGCTTTGTCATGTTAAAATGTTCACCTCAGCATGACGCGAGTCTGCGTGATCAGATTTATTCCCATCCAGTTTTTTCTGTACTTGATGGACAGCATCATTTATTGCATGTTTGTGCATCTTAAACAGCTCTTCGGTCTCTCTTGTGCAATCTGAACAGAACATTAAGACAAGAAAGTTTGATTATCAGGGGTAAAAAATCAAAATCTTTTACATGTATAAACTTCTGTAGCTACTCTGGTTATTGCCATTATATGTAAGATATGCTTATTGTGTAAAATAGTGATGCACTATATAAAAAAAAGGAATTTGCATTTTATTGTTTAGGCTAAGAAGTAAAACACCTAAAGTCAAATCATTCATTAAATCACCTGATGAGTAGCCTATTTATCAACAGCTTACTGATATATTTGTCCATATTATGGACCAGGTGATACTTCTATGTGACTATGATGGTATTTTCTTCTAGTTCTAGCTTGATGATTTTTATCATAAAAGTACTTTACTTACCTAAGGCAGTGGGCCTCTGGCTGGATCTTTCCTCCCAGCATTTCTGCATGAGGTCCATTAGTCTTGTCAACCCTGCCCGGCCTGCAGCCTGACACCTGATCTCATCCAGCGATGGACGGTCTCCTTGTGGGATGCGAAAGCGCACTATGCTGGACAATGCATCTGCAGCAGAGGAAGGAAACAGAGGGATGCTGTTACAGATGTATCAGCATGAAGGCGTTATTTACAGTATGTGTGGCTAAATACATCAATATCTTTAGCAGCTGCTTTGACATCAAAATGTCAGTGTTTTAACAAAGTTACACAAAAGAAAGGGGTTGCCTGTCCCAGGTGCAGAGAGGTGAAATCTGGGAAACATATCTCAGGACTTTCTTTCATTTATCACCAACAAACAATCGAGGCTTGATGCTCCATTTTTAAGGAGGCTCAAAAGAAAAACTTAGCACTGGCTGGTTTTTGATGTGTTTGCTTTAAATCAATGAGGTTTGGACAAACCATCAGACAGCCCAAGGATGGCACTTGTCTCAACTTGTCGTGTTGAGAATGAACTGTAGGCCTTAAGACGTCTGCTCTGTGCATATGTCCTTGTAATGTTTAAATATTTCTTCATGACTTGATTTAAAGAAGCGCTATGGAGCTTTGGTAGATTTTGTCTATGAGACATCCTCCAACGAGGGCTAATTCTTCATCCACCTTGCATCCCACCTGTACTCTGAACTCTTTCAAGCCAGTAAAAGTCAGTCTGATGTCTCATTTCTTGCTTCGTCCCTTTCCCTCTGATGGGAAAATCTTGTATTTAGGATATTGTGAACCTCAGAATGACTTCGGACCAGAACTGTTTGTACAAGTTTATTGTTTCCTACTTCAAAGAACTTAAGACCAGCCGTAAAGGACATTATGGCCCCTTTGCTGGATGTTATGTCGTAAAACCTCCCCATGGGGTCCTACACCGGGAGCTGAGATAACACTGCTGGACACAGCTGAGCTCAGCAATGATGGCTTCAGGAATGTACAAAATAAATGTCACTGAAAATGAGTCAGAAGCTACTTTAAGCTGCATTAAAATCATTTTCTCTTAAGTAGATACAAAGGTATTGAAGAATTCAAACGACGCTACTGTACTTGATGATTTTTTTATTTCTTTAAAGTTCGCACTAAGAAAAAAGCAAGAATAAAATATATATATTTGCATTTATTATTTTCCAATGGACAATAACAAGAAGCAGAATCAATGCTTTTTTTTAACAAACGTTGAGATGACAGATAATAATAGTAACAAGAGTTAAATGGTCAAAATTTGAAACAAAAATAGGATAATAAATATTTAACTTTGGGCATTACATAACCAGACCAAGTGGTAGAGATGGCTCAGGCAGATTTATTTCTACAAATTGTCAATAAGATACACTGTCACTGAAAAACTCTAAAGTTCCCATCAGCTCCAATAAGTCCCTTTACAGTTTTCTAGACCTCAACTTTACTATTTTGGGGGTTGTTGGTTTCAGTCCCTAAGATCTGCCTGTACAATAGGTCCATGCACAAAGTTACTGTAGACACCAAAATGAAGTTCAAATATACTATTAATGTTTGTAAGGTGGCCAAGAAAACATAACTTCCAGTGATGTTGACAAAGTTAAAATGTGTGTATTATGGCATAAAACTAAATACCCAATTCAGAGCCAAGAAAACAACCTGTAAATGTAGTCAACGTGTTAGCAAAATAATCACTTACTAGCATACGGTTGCTTCCCTGTGACGATAGACCACAGCAGTACGCCATAGCTGAAACACAGATGAAGGAATTCAACAAAGTTCATAACATCTTTTCATCAATTTAATATTAACACAACCAGTGATGGTCTATGTGAAGGCGGTCGGATGGTGGGAGGATGCATTTTAACAGAAGAAGTCACATGATTACCTGGAAGTTTAATCAGTTTCATTAAATATTTATCTGTTCAACGCTCTTGTCACCTGTTACCCTTATATATTAATCATTGATTTTACTTCCTACCCAACCTGTGCTGAGAAGCAGATAACATCCTGATACGCCATTTTTATGAACACAGAAATGCTCAGTTGCATTGAAATTGCTTATTGTCACTACAACATGACTGACAGCTTTATAGAGCAACTCTAAACTAAATCAAGTTTCTGTCACTTATTCTTTTATAAAAATTCATGACCAGCCCGGCGTTCATTTACCTGTAGATATCGGAGGCCCGTGTAGGACTATATGATAAGTTAAAAGCCTCTGGTGGCATGTAGCTGATAGTGCCCCCCTCCTCTTCACTGTTTTTCTTGGAAGCCCGAGTGATGCTGTGATAACACTTGGCGAGGCCAAAATCTGTAAGCTAGAAAGAAAAATGGTTGAAGAGCAAAATTTGAATAAAGAGGAAGGAGGAGCAAATATTCGCAAGGTGGTAAAATGCACGTGGTGTAATGGGTTGTGATGAAAATATGGGGGGCTTTAGAATATATTTGTATTTATTACTCAGTAGCAGACACAATAATCTAATCTGACATATCTGAAGCTTTCAGGTTATAATGATTTTGTGATTTAAGCCAATGTTTTGATTTAAGGACAAGTTTAAAGCACGTCACAACAACCCTTAAACTCACAGATGAATCACTAAATGTGATGATTTAGGTATTTTTAATTAAATAAAACTTTCTTTGTATCAGTTCTCTTAAAGGAATACTGTGTAACTTTTTGCCACTAGGGGTCCTAAACCTGTAATTTCCCCCAAAATTAAACTTTTGACCCAAATATTAGATTAATGTGAGTATTAATTGATGGTTTCTGGGGTCAACACAGTGTTTGATACTTGTCGACGCTCCGATGGGGTCTGTCCTCTTCAGACACCAGACATTGTGCTTTGCTCTACAGCTATAAAACACAGTGGGCTGTGCTTCATGTTACTTTTTCCTTGAAAGTTTGTCAAATCTGAACAAAGTAAGAAGGTGAACACGGTGTCTGAGGTGGCCAGAAAGAGAAAGACTGTTTAATCTTGCAATAGTGTCGTGTGGCCTGTGGGAAGTTACAGGTTTAACCCCCTAGTGACCAAAAGTTTCATAGCATACTTTTAAAGCGAGGGGGTCAGCAAAATCTGAGTATTTCAAATTAAAGTATGGCCCAGATGCTACATACTTGTAAA
>JAOXYM010000005.1:21626666-21641666 GCA_028567055.1 Leptatherina wallacei
TATGTAAATTTATATATATATATATATATAATCTTATTAGGTAGGTACAGTATAGTATCAGGTACAGTAGGTTGATGTTTCCTTCGTTCCGTGTCGGATCATTGTTGCTTTGTTCGTGATGGGTCCATCTGTTGTATTTTTGACTGACTTGACTTTGTTTTTGGTTCATTTTGAGTTAGTTTCCAGACTAACTTTCCTTGGCAGTGCCTTTTATTAATATTAACACAAATGATGTCAATATTTTTGTTGGATATTTAACATATTTACAATATTAACACAAAAAAAAGACTCAGTTAAGTTTCCTGACAGCCTCCCATCTCTAAGTCCAGCCTCTGGGTCCTTATTTTGAGTTTCCCATGTAATGTGACATTTAGCTTTTTATGTTTCATGATAATGAAAAAAAAAGAAAAGAAGCAAACTTGTTTTCCATTTTGGTTTCATAACATCCACATTCTGTGTAGTGTAATACAACGTCTTCCACAACACAACACTGACATTACATACTGTATCTCTTTTCTTTAGTTATTTGTGAAGGGAGTGGTGAATCAGGAGGAGCAGCAGGAGGTTTCATATCCTGGGGTCCTTCACTGCATCTTCTGTGGAGCCAGAGGGCTGTTCATGGACAGCCTGATAAGAAGCACTTCCGCACATATACTGGTAAGTGCTGAACTTCCACATTATCGTCATAACTAACCGTTTTGATTCAGTATTGATTCATTCATATTCATTATTTTCTACATAGGTCTGTTTGAATATTTAGTGTGAATTGTACCTATTTGATTTAGTTGAGTAATACTTTATTGCATAGAGCAATAAGAATCAACAGTAGTTATCAATGGAGCTGATTAAGCCCCGATTGACCTGACTGATCACTGTGTTATATGAAGGGTGTGCCGTGTTATTCATTATGTCGAGTGGTATACATTTCTGCAAAGAAAAGAAAGTGTAAAAAATAAGATAACCAACACCCTCTAGTTGATTTCCATTACTTCGCGATCAAAGTTTTAAAGTGGATGAATACGTGGCTCTAAATGTAATGTTGAACTGAAACTTTGAATCACTTCCATTTCCCCCACCAGGATGGTGCGTCATACTCATTATACCATTTGTAGCAGATGGTGCAACAATGACTTTGACTTATGAAGTGATATCTTGGAATTCCAACCCCAAAAATTACATTATTAGTTAATATCACTGTTATGCCATCAGCTAAAATTTTTGTCGTACATCTTTAGGAAGTCGAAACTGCTTTTACATGCTAATTTAGGGTGTGACTGGGATTTTTTTTAATCTATTTTGGGATCTATTCTTGACATGATTTGTTATAATACAAATATATGAGTCAGGGAAAATGTACCTTCTTTTTAAAGATAGCTTTCTCTTTCATAATTAGTTGTCTTCCCCTTTGTAGAAATGACCTTAAATGATTAAACTCATGTATACATTTCATGTATATCAGTGTGTTATCAAACGGCTAAAGAGCAACTGAGAATATCAATAGCTACCAATTTTGAGTGGTAGCTATTGAGTAGGTCAATTATGGGGATGCTGTAGGTATAGAAACCCCATTCATCTGAATTACAGCAGTCCATCATAAGTGCCAACGCTGGAAGCACAAACTAAAGCAAAAGCTTTGCTTAACTTTTGCTGGACAGCGACCGGAGTCATTCAGCACGTCTCTTGGTTCACCAACCATTTAAAGGCAATCATACACTTCTGATGGACGCATTTCTACAGCTGTAGAATCTAGTCTTGTATGAGAACCAGCTGGTCAGTGGTTTGGTGTCTCTGAACCTTACAATCAATAGATTATTAAGCTTTAGAGCACAAGTGGTTGTTGTCTTGAGGTCTGATGAGGTTGTACTGCACACGTAGGATGTGATTCACTGCCCGCTAAACCTGGCATGCACATGTTAGAGGTCCCCAAAAAGGCTGAACCATAGCAACAACAGATTTTTGGTCCACACTCTTCAATTTCCTGAAAAACACAGGTGAAATGTGTGGAGGAATGAAGACCATGCATTTCTCTTCCCAATTTTCCTCTTTCCTTCTATTACTATGTCTATAAACATGAAATAAACATTCAGTATTCCCCTTTCATTTTTGTCTCTATTGCAATGTCCAGAATGGATTAAATTTCTTCGTTTTGCTTTGGTAAAGCATTCAGATTTATTTCCTCATAACCTTTTACCAAAATCTAAACAAAAGAAAACACAATTGTCTTTGTACTATAATCTCCCCCAGAAGCTTTGCTGATTACACCATATTTACATCTTTGTGGCTTTGCTAACCAAAGTGATGTTGTTCTTTAACACATCTGTCAACATCTGACATTCGAGAAGTTTCACACGGAGGATTAATTTGGAACTAACGCAGTCAATTCAAAGAATCAAGTACAAATATAAAGTCCAAGTGCATTTCTGTACCAAACCCATTCACACATCTCTCAAGCTTGTTAATTGTAGTGGATTCTGGTGGGACGAAGGCCCCGCGAGAATAGACACACACCTAAGAAGCTATGCTTTAGCATTTTAATCATCAACAGATGTTACAGTTGGATGTTAAACAGATAACCAGAGGGTTAGCTGTTCCTGAAGGAGAACACTCCTGTCTGCTGCTAAATTACTGGTCTGAATATGGGAGGTTTGAGACAACTTAGGAGAAATGGCTCTGATCGTATCGTAGTAGTTGCTACATAAAACTTCTTTCTATTGTATGGAGTCCTATTATGTCCAAAAAAGGTGTTCAAAAATTGATTGAGAATCTATCTGTAGAAAAAAAAGGGTCAGGAGTCAAAAAACTCATTGGAGACAGCAAGGTGCAAGCAGGGTATGTTTATTTTGTCAGCATCAAAAAGAATACTGACAAGAAATGTCAAACCCAGGTCCAAACTGGTTTTACTCCCTCTGGGTCGTCTTTTACAGGCCAAGGCTAATCCCTGCCCACCTGATCCTTTATACACCCACCTTGTTTTACATTACATCATGAATTTACAAAACTTCAAGTCTACCTGTGTCTTACAAACGTCAACCAATATTTTAAAATGGTTTCTACCCCATGAGGTTTGTGCTTTGGGCATGGTTGGACCTGCATGACCACTCTCATGTGGCAGGTCCAACTTTTAACTGTCATTGGTGGTTTTATCTCTACCCAATACTCAAGGCCACCAAGCCAATTAGTGGCCACCAGGATGCTTGACCCACGTTAACCATCAGCCACAAAGTTTTATGGCCTACTAGGGGAACAGGTGTCATTAGCAAGGCTAATGCCATGCACAGAGGTTCACAGGGGTGTCAGTACAGCGTCATGCCTGTCACATGAAAACTGTTACTTTGTACTGCGGCTCCTTTCATTTTTACGTTTTAACTCGTCATTTAACACTACAGTCCGCTATCAACACTGTAAATAAATTAATGCATGAAGTCCAACTTCAAGAAATGGTTTTCTGTAGTTTTAACACTGTACTTATCTGAAAAACAGGTGAAATGTCTGTCTATGGTTTTCCAGCTGCACAGCAGCACAGAGGATAACACTAGGGAAGACTGTCCAGGAGATCATCGACTGTGCTCTACTCTCTCTTGAAGAGCTACATAGCTACCGCTGCCTCACAAAAGCCAGAAAGATTTTAAAAGACTCCTTACACCCTAGTCACCTTGTTCCAACTACTGCCATCAGGGAGAAGTTACAGGAGCATGAAAGCAAGGGCAAAATCAGCTTTTATCCTGCAGCCACTTAGCACTTTGAATGTTATTATAGTGTCCTTTACATGCAGTAGTGTCCTGTAGTGAATGACTGTCTTTAGCTCATTTTATACATATTTTATTTTTGTACATTTACATATATTTTCCCACCTTTTTTCATATTTTCATGTATTTTTTTTCTTATTTTTCTTTTAACACCACGAAGAAACCATCATTGGTCATTGCTATGACAATAAAGATATTCTGATGTATGGAGGAATGAAGACACCAACCATGCATTTCTCTTTCTGATTTTCCTCTGAGGCGGGGTATCCCTCACCTCAGGGAACTCATTGTTACCTTATTATGTATCATTGTCTCAGCTCTTCCCTTATTTATGAATTCAGACTGTTTCACATTTAGAATATGAAATAAATTGATTTCTTTATGCTAGACACTGGTCTAGCATACAAATAAAAAAAGGTTAAAACAAAAGCATAAATATAAAAGGGATTGCACCTTTTGAGGTTACCACACCTAACATAGCTTCAAGTCATATTTGCATTTTCTGTCTGGAGGTAGTTTTCACACCGCTGTTGTTTTCTTTTAATACGCAAAGTGAAAAACTTGGGGTTTTGCATGGAAATGTCTTGTAAACAGGGCTTTAGAGCCTGCAAGCCACTGACCCGTTGGATTCCAAAGAAACCATAACCCTTATTTAATTAGAAAATCATGAAAAAAGAGCAAAGTTAATTTACTTCTGTCTTCCTATGACTGTACAGGTCGGCTCAACTGGATGCCTGCTTATATCAGGTCTGACGGAGCCCGTGGTGCGAGCCTACTCCCTTATTGCAGACTTGGTGGCGAGGTATGAGGGCACGCAGTCCAGACGAACAGAAGCCGGGGAGAGGGGCTTTGGCGAGTCCCTTGATTCACGCCGGGCCTTCAAAATTCTAGTGGAGAAATGGGAGGACAGACACATTCTGGATCTTCTCGTGCTGCCGGGGTCAGTGAAGGAAATCCTGCTGGATTTGGTGAAAGAATCTGGCCTTGAATCAAGCCCAAGCCCAGCGGATTCGAACACAGGTGCAAATTCAAAGGGAGATCCTAATAATAGCTGGGACAAAGCTGCTGCTGCTACTGAGAAAACACTTCTTCATGCTTCTAGCTCTGCTGATAGATGGGCTGAAAGAATGGGTACAAGTTTGTGGAAAGACTCTTCAGTCAAGGACTCCTACTTTCAATCTTTTGTCTCCCTTGCAGGCACCAGAGGGATGGCAGAGGGTGCTGAGGAGAGACTCCCATCCTTTCCTCAGGAGATGGGACAAGAGGAACAGCTCAAGGAACACGCATCGTTAGGCACTGAGAGGAGTAATGGACAGCGGGAGGATGAAGAACAAGAGCTGCATTTGTCAATGGGAAACAAGGAGTTTTGGCTTCTTTTGAAGTTTTTTACAGCTATGGGGTATACAGAAGAAGTTGTGAAAAGAGTTCTTGCAAGAACAGGACCTAAAGAGGCATCGCAGATTCTGGACTTGGTTCAACAGGAGCAAGATCACAGTGACCGGGAGCAGAACATTCATGGCGTTGCAAGAGCGAAAAACCCAGATAGTGCAGCTTTGAATCTTGTAAAGAACCGACCTTGTGAGACAGAGCACAGGGAGGAAGGTACAGAAGCAAGAGAAGCTAAGGTTATAGGTGGGAATGGACAAATAAATGTTGGACATGGAGAGAATGAGGCAGCAACAGGAAGGGCCAAACAATCCCAAGGTGAAGGCATTGAGGAGTTAGAGGTGACACGACAAGAGGAAGACTTTGTCCTGGGAGTGTTGAAAAAAGCAGCAGCTAGCTGTGGGTACACCGAGCAGAATGTAGCCAAAGTCTACAACATGTTGCCTGATGGATCCACTCACCAGCTGCTCCTGGAGCTTCAGAGAAAGGGGAACAGAGAGGTAGATACCCTCAGGGAAGGACCAAGGGAGAGTGATGATATGGTCCTGGACAAAGAGGGGCCAAAAGGAGGACCAACTGAGGCCAAACTAAGAAAAGAAGTTGAACTTTCCATACCAGCAGAAAAGAGACAATCTGATGAGAAGGGGCCCAACATTTCTGCATTTATAGCAGAACCAGATTTGTGTCTCTGGACTAAGAAACCCCAGTAGCTGCCTTTGCCGTCCCAAACACCTCACCAAGTCATCCTACCTGAAGTCAAAGGGCCACCTATGCCTATTTACGCCTCATCCCTCGATCCTCCATTCAAAAGCTCTCAGTCTAACAAGCAACATGGCCAAGCCGCCTACTGGCCCGATCCAGCCATCTCAACTCACAACAATGCATCAAACTCAAAGCGCCATTCTTCTCACTCCTTAAAACAAGCGCTTCAACCTCAACCCCCCATCTTCACCGTCAGTGACTCGTCTTCCACCAGAGCGAGAGAAAGACGGAGTTTCATGTCAACTTCTTCAGTGGTGGTGACGGGGGAGCAGCGCTTCTTGGAAGGTCTGCAAACTCCCTTTGAGCTCAAGCTAACGGACAAGCCTGGAGACCCGAAACTGAGGACGATCATCATTGATGGGAGCAACGTTGCTATGAGGTGACAAATAGATGTTGAATTGACTAATTCTGTTGAAAAGTTTCTCCGTAAACATCATTATTTCATAGTTTTAGAGTTGTAAGTGATGAATAACCTCATGTATAATTTGCCTATTATCCATTTTTTTTCTTTGAATTTACATCAGTGGGATGTCTAGTCGGATTACTTTTCTCAGATAGTGGCAAAAGATCCAGTGAACTGTGATGATATGAATATGTGTCATAGCTTTTAAAGGCGATTTTCACATAACAAACCTTATCTATATCTTTCCATGTCTCCCACAGTCACGGCTTGGGTCAATTCTTCTCCTGCCGAGGAATTGCTCTGGCCATCCAGCACTTCTGGGACCGAGGCCATCGTCACATCAGTGCTTTGGTGCCGCAATGGAGGCAGAAGATGGACCCAAGGATCAAAGGTAACAGTTTAATATCTTCTTATGGTATTAAGAAGATGTTTAAAAACTTGATTACAGCAGCAACTTGTAATTACTGTCAGATTAATCTCCTAAAACAGAGGGGTTTCTTTTATCTAGAAATACCGTTGTTGGGAATGTGTTGTAATGTATTTATTTATTTATACTTTTACTTAACTGACAGAAATTTGAAGATAATGTTTTCTATTGTTTTTGCTGTCATACTTCATTGTATTTAGAAAATACAAACAAATCTGATGCCAGCAATACATGGAAAAAATTTGGATAGAGGCATGTTTGCCATTGTGTTAAAGTAGCCTTCCTTTTAATTAAACCTGTTATTGGTTTAGGAGGAGATGATATAATTGTTGGAGTTTTGTTGGAGGACTCTGTGTCCATCCTTGCTCAATACAAATTTCAGCATGGTCTATCTTATCCCTTTTTCCGTCAAAAGCAGCTAAAACATGGACTCACCTGACTTCATGTTCATGTTCACTGTCTTTCTGTCAACCAGAGATTATCACTACTGCAAAAAAAAATTCAGCTGCATTTCTACAAAGAGTTAATATGTCCGCTTTAAACCTGCAGTTTCGGTATACACTGCTGGACTATACAGAGTAAATATGCTTTTCCAAGGTACTGCTGAGCCCATACTGATCACTAACAGTGTCTCAACCAGTGCTGTTTGAGGACTTGATGGCCACATTCATCCAGCAGTGGTTATAAGCCAGGGATGTCCAAAGCCTCAAGCCAAGCCAAGCCAAATTTATTTATAAAGCCCTTTACAACAGCAACCACTGAACATGAGAACATAACAGAATGAAAACATTAAAACATTAAAAGACATATCAGATAAAACAGAAAGAAGCAGACTAAAATAAATAGTAAAAAGTCAACACAATAAAACAGTAAAAACAATAAAAACAATACAAATAAAAACAATATAAACAATAAAAGCAACTCATACGGGGTGAAACGCCAATGAAAAGAGGTGGGTCTTCAGAAGGTGAGGAAGCCTTTCTGACCTGCAGTGGCAAATAGTTCCTCAGCTCTGGTCAAGCCACAGAAAAGGCCATGTCCCCTCTGAGCTTCCGTCCGCGTTCTCAGCAGCTGATCAGCTGACCGGTGAGACCGGGAGGGGGAGTATGTGTGTAGCAGCTCAGAAAGGTAGGGTGGGGCAAGGTCATTTAAAGACTTCAAAACAAATAAAAGGATTTTAAAATGAACCCTAAAAAGATCAGGCAACCAGTGCAGTGTGGCTAAAACAGGTCAAATGTGCTCTTTCCTTTGTGTTCCCATCAGCAGACATGCTGCAGCATTTTGCACCAGTTGCAGATGGGACAAAGATTTCTGAGACACCAAAATACAGTGCATTACAATAATCTAGCCATGATGTAATAAAAGTGTGAATTACTGTCTCAAAGTCCTGTTTTGAAAGAAAGTGTTTAGCCTTTGCAGAAAAAGCGAGATTTGACCTCTGCACTGATTTGCCTGTCTAGATTAAAATCACTGTTCATTTTTACTCCCAGTTTAATGACAGTAGGCAGGTAGGAGAGGACCTACTGCTGCCAGGACTAAAAACCACTACTTCTGTCTTCTTTTCATTAAAATGAAGAAAGTTTAGGGCCTTCCAGGCCTTGACTTCATTAAGACGGGGCAAAAGTTTTTCAAGCCCAAGAGTCCTTACATTTAAGGGGGACATAGACCTGTCTGTCATCGGCATATAGGAGGAAAGCACAATTATGTTTCCTAAAAACTGACCCGAGGGGAAGGAGGTATAAAGAAAAGAGCAATGGCCCAAGAATGGACCCCTGGGGAACCCCACATTTCACAGGAGCCGGGGATGACTGGAAATGGTCCAGTTTAACAGAGAATTACCTCTCAGACAGGCAGGACCTGAACCATTCCAGGGCAGTACCACGAATGCCAACGCACTGCTCCAGATGTGTCAGTACAATGTTGTGATCCACCATATCGATAAAACCAACCAATAAAACCAATATCACATGCTCACCAGAATCTGTAGCTAAAAGAAAATAATTAAAAACCCTTAATAAAGCAGAATCAGTGCTATGAAGAGTCTTAAAACCAGACTGAAAGACCTCAAAAACATTATTAACCTCTAAAAACCCTTTTATCTGTGTATAAACAGATAGTTTTAGATAAAACCTGAGGCTTGTGGCGATTTGACATAATGATATTAGACAGAATAGTTTAATATCAAATAACTGTGAGGGATGTAAGAAGGGAATTTCTTACATCTCTCACAGTTATTTGATATTGATGCCAACAGTCCTTTAAAGTTTGGAACAACACCTGGAGTTTGTCCTTCTTCCATTTTCTTTCAGCTCTACTGCACTGGTGTCTGACAGCGTGAGTTGTTTCATCCAACCACGGCTCAGCTTTAGTTCTAGGGAGCCGAGGTCTTAGAGGAGCCACAGCATCTCAAGGGCCGTTGTCCTGCAGGATTTCAATGTTTCCTGCTTCAACACACCTGACTCAAATTAGAAGGATACAACAGCCTATGAAGCTCTGCACAATTACACATTAATTTGAGTCGGGTGTATTGAAGCAGAGATACATCGAAAACCTGCAGGATTATGGCCCTCGAGGACCGGAGTAGGACACCCCTGTTCTAAGCTTTGGTTTTTGTGCAATGTGTTTTCCACAGAGTCCTTGTGTCTTTTTACAATATCATATAATTGTATAGCAATAATGTTTTGACTGAGTTGGCACAAAGTGGTAAGAAACAACCCATCTTGCTTGGAAAGACTATGCATTTGTTGGATTCTCCTTTTATACCCCATCCTGACACCCTTACTTGTCAACCCCAATTAATCTGATGATTGTAAAATCTTCAAGAAAAGGGTTACATTTTTGAAATTTCTTGAACTATTTTGTCTTTCGCTGCTTCTCTGCATCATTTTATGCAGCAATCTATAATGTTGCTGCATCACATTGTAAATATTTATTTTTAAAAATACATTCAAGTTTGTCCCTGAAGACACTAAAAAGCATTTCCTTTGTACTTGTGTCTAATAAAGGTTCAATGAATAAAAATAAAAAAGAGACAAATTTAAGTTTATGCTTTACATGAAACTGCCCATCTTCTCTGGAAATAGTTTGTACACAAGACTGAAGGCAACTCAAGTGTAACCAGTCAGTATTACTCTGCCAGTTTATAGAATATCCATATTACAATATCTGTTTATATTTATTCCATGGAGTAAATATTTTTCTTTACTGTATTCATTATGAAAACTTTATTAATTCAGAATTGACCCATCTCTATATAAACTACAGAGCTGCTGTTTTAGGCACCCAGGGAGTTGTTGTGGGGGGTTAAGGGACTTGCTCAATGTCCCACTGTGGTTCACCTCTGTTGGAACTCTGTGGACTCAAACCCAGGTTCTCTAGACTGGATCCCACTTCTGTAACCCCTAGGCTACCACTACCCCAACTGTGAATATTGTATATAAATGTGAATATATAAATGAATTAGGTTGGCATCTGCATTTAAGTATACCCTGATGTTGTTTCTAATATTATAATGTATTTGCAAAGTTCGTGATATTTAAGGAAATTCAGCTGAAACATGCAGATACATGACTGTACCTCCTAAAAAGATGAATGACTACTTATTGGAATAATAAGCTGTCAATTTCTTATAATCCATGTTGCCTATTATTTATTGTTTTTGCTGATATTACAATGAGCTAAAAGTCCTTATTAGATCAGTTGATTAACTTTCCCTAAAAAGCCAGTGTTTCAGTTCAGTTCTTGATGCCACTGCTGAGTCTTTGTGGGTTTAAAGTTATGCAACCTTGTGTACGTGTGTTTACTTGCTTATCCACAGTTACAAAGCGAGCATAAATTCTTAAGCGTGGCTTGCGTCGTAGTCTTCGTCACATTAAAGGGGAAAAACAAATCAGAACTGAATGTGGCCTTGTGGTGTGCTCTCAGCCAGCGCGTGGGTGTTTCCCCTTCAAGCAGACATAACATAGTGTTGTTTGTTCCTGCCTCTCAGAACAGCACTATCTGATCGAGCTGCAGAAGCTGGGCCTGCTCTCCTACACCCCCTCCAGGGAAGTCCTAGGAAAGAGAATCAGCTCATATGATGACAGGTAGATGCACTTATTTGTGAGATGTTTTTTTTTTTTAGTTTAAAGGTTGAATAAACATTAGATTCCAGGTTAGCATCTTTTAACCCTGTTCTCTGTTGTTTCCACAGAATCATACTGCAGCTTGCACAGAAGACAAATGGAGTGATTGTGACTAACGATAACCTGAGAGACCTTTCAGATGAGTCCGTCGCATGGAGGGACATCATCAAAAAGAGGTAGAAAATATCTGAATAAGGACTGCAAGGATTTTTCGCTCAAACATAGCTGAACACAGAGCAATTGTTTTTTTGTTTTTTTCATATTTGAAGGATGAGTTTTACTGGATGAATAACTACAGTGATCTCCTGTTTTTTTCTCAGACTTCTTCAGTACACATTTGTAGGAGATCTCTTCATGGTCCCTGATGACCCTCTGGGCAGAGGAGGGCCTCACCTTAATGATTTTCTCCGTTCAGAACACGGGTAATAAGCCATTTAAATCTAAGATGTATTTTCTGTTATTAATATTAAAAAAAAGCTGTATTTGATTTTCTCTGTTGTCTGAATTAAATCATTTGCTTCCTGTTAGGACTCCTGATCCAGGAAGCCACTCTTTTGCCGGTTTAGCCACGGCACAGACTTCCTCCAAACCACCACGCTCCCAAACGGAAGTCTTAAACTTCCGTGACCGAATACTCGGGGGCGTTTTGGATGCATCACGTGGGGGTGGCCGGGGTAAAGGCAAAGCACACGGAAGAGGGTGGGACTCTGGACAACAGCAAAGGCTGCATGGGGCCGCAGGTCCCGGACTGATGCTCAGGGTTGACAGGACTCCAGAAGAAACAGCTGGCCTAAGAGAGCAGCTCTCTCAGGTTTTCCCGGGTCAGGACAACATGGTGACACTGGTGATGCAGTGCCACCCAACGGAGACGGACATAAATGTGCTGTCTGACCTGATCTTGGAACAGCAAAAGGACTAGATTTATCTTTATTTTATAGGCTGATTCAAACTTTTCTTGCTGAATTTTGTGACTCTTTAATTGTTTATTTCTTACCAAAGTATCCACAGCAAAGCATCAGTCTGTATGGATACTGCTTCAAAGCCAATACTGTGCAAAACATGAAACCTATAGATTGTCCAAGCTTGCTATTAAAACTCAGACCAAAATTAGTCCAACTTGCCCAGTTTAACACCTTTTTCTTCTTTCTGTTATCTCTGTCTCTGTTGCTTTTCTTTTTATGGTTCTCTTTTAAAGTTGATTCATACTTCTACATCTAATCTACATTGTAAGTAATGGTGCCTTCCATTTACCTGACAACTCCGAATACAGAGTGAGGAATGGCATCACGCCTGAGTTGAAAAGATCACGTGATGCTAACTGGATAGACTACCTTTCGTTTGCGCTACTAATAACAATACAACCTATTTTAAATGTGGAAAACCACAATATTAATTGATAGAGGTTCGACAGTGCTGTATGCATGACTGATCAAATGAGAAACAAACTGAACAGTGTATAACTTACACTATTACCACTTTTTATGCATGGGGAAGCCATGTTGGATTTTTAAGTCGAGGAACATAGAAAATCCAACTTCCAAGTTCAAATGGAAGGCACCATTAGCTAGTAGCCTAGCCTGCACTGCAAACTTGCTCCTCCTCAGAAGTGTCACAGTTCTGCAGCCCTTCAATGATTGCGACTGTTTTGTTTTGTATGCCCTCTCAGCATACCAGATTGTATTGATTTAGTGTGTATGCAGCATATTGATTGCACAAAGAATAATATGTAAGTTAAAACACATACATTAGACACTAGCTATAGTTGTATAGTTGTATAAGGCTTGCTAATGCTGTTGGCGTTGGTCATTTGCATGGGTTGCAGGCTGTGAATCAGGTTATATTGACCCTTCTTCGGAAAGAGAATCAAATTTGGAAAAAGAATAAGGCTTGAAATGACAGAGATTTAAAAAGCTGTTCTCACTGGCCAAAAGTAACCATAAAAACATAAAGGATTTCAATTATTTATAGACATTCCTTTAATATGGTGTTTATTGAAGAACTGCTAGAATTAAGCATTTTAAAGTCGTGTCGATTGTCAGTCGGATTGTATCTTTATTGAATGGTAACTTTGTCAGCATACCAGTTTGTCCAGCATCCCGGGTGATTGTTTTCAGACCCTTTCCTTTCCTGTTTGTACTGAATTTCCTCCAACATTTTAATCTATCAAAAACACCAGCAAAATGAACAACTTTCCACTCAACCTAGACTTAAGTTCTGATCAAATAATCATTTTTAGGAAGCTTAGGAAGGCCTTTAACTGGGATAAATGTAGATAAATATGAGAAAAGGAGGCAGAGCATGAGCAGCATCTTTCACCTTTGTGGCTTTTTTGATTTACCAGTCATGATACTGAAGTAATATTTTGATACATGGTAATTCCTCAATTAAACAATGCCATTAGATTATATCAGACAGACCATCTCTGGGGGTTTTGTAACATATTTTTCAAACTGCTGCTGCATCCACATCGTTGTTAACTGTGCGAAGTGTCCATGTTTTGTCCTTCGTCCTTATATATTTTTATTATAATCTTTTCATGATATTTTCCAGGTTTTATGTTTGAGGTTTTGAGGATGATAGCATACCCAGAAATGTAATAAAAATATATATATTTATATTTTTTCCTGTACTAACAGTGACTTTTTTTTTTTTTTTTTTAAAGGAAATTGTTAGAAAATTATGAACAACAAGAAAATAGGTGGTACTGATTGAGGATAATTGTTTGAAAGGCTATTGAGAAGTACTTAACCAAGCTTTTATATATTCTGTTTTCTCAATTCTGTATTTTTAACTTATTATAACCAGTTCTGGTGCTGTTTTAATGATGGGTCTAAGATCATAAAAGATGTAACTGGATGATGAAAATAAGACCAAATCAAAAGATGACAGTCCATCGAAAACTTTTGAATTTCTCCATTTATCCAAATGTTTTCAGCTGAAAATGTTATTTGGCTCATTTTTACATAAAAACTGTGAAATATTCTTATTTCACTTGTTTTATGTGTACATTTTAAGACTTCATTAAAATATATCTTGAAGAATATCTGTAATACTTACATTTCAAAGTCCTGATGAGCTGATTTCAATTTAATTGACCAATCAGAAGACTAAGACTAAGGTGAAAGTCTCTCTTGAATGAATTAGTGCTCGGTTACAACATTACAAGGTCCAATGGGCTGTAATGGCATGTATTGGTGTTTGCAAAAAATATGAAAAACCCAAAAGAACTGAACAAGACTAAGATTGGGGGGGGGTGTCCCATTTGTGTTTAACCATCTTTTCCCCCATGATGTCCTTCCAGTCAGTTACGTTTATATATAGGGACAATTCATCAAGTAAATCCCCAGGTAGGCAGCTCCACCCACCTGCAACCATTCCTTATCCGCCGGAGGTGTTTCAGTAGTGTTCCCTTAGTTATTAATTTAGTTTAGCTCAATGCAATAATTTTATGCTTTTCAACATATAATGATTTTTTTGTCATAGAAATTTAAAATTTAGGTTCTGAATCAACTTTGTTTTGGTTAAAATTCAGACCAAAAAGCCACACAGATGAACATGAATAAGTAAAATCTGGGATCTGACTGTAACTCTTATTTGTCCATTCATCAAATTTCCCATTTTGTCGACAGTTCTGCCTCAAGCAATCTCATTTTGCTCAAATTTGGTTGAATATAGGATTTATAAGTTTGGAAATGGAACAAGCTGGGGGATTTGAAAAAGTGTGGTTAACATACCAGACCTGTTAGCTAGTCAGCATATCTGAGTTACTTTACAAACTCATTTATTTATTGTTTCGAGGTAATTTTCTTTTAAAGGTAAGTATCACACAAAACATACACAGTTTATTCAAAATATGACTCTTTCTGTATCTCAACATGTACATGTAACACAGGGCTAGCCCAGCCCTGAGCAGAATTTCACTTGGGCTACTTGTATTTTGTATTTATATTTTTTGTAAGTATTATATATATATATCTTTATATATATATATATATATATATATATATATATATATATCTTTTTTATTAAGAAATGTAGACATTTCAAGCACTCTTGGAGGATCCCCTGATGGTGTGGTGCCACTTAATAACTTATACCTTGGGCACCAGCTGCTCTTCAGGCCTTACTGTAAGTTTTGCTCCAAAATGGGTT
>JAOXYM010000005.1:21644659-21664263 GCA_028567055.1 Leptatherina wallacei
TGGTGGAACGGGAGATTCTCATCATGGATGTGCAGCAGCTGTGTGATGCTATCATGTCAATATGGAGCAAAACCTCTGAGGAATGTTTCCAGCACCTTATTGGATCTATGACACCAAGAATTAAGGTAGTTCTGAAGGCACAAGAGGGTCCAACCTGGTAATAGCAAGGTGTTATAGAGTGGCCAGGGAGTTTATATAGAAATAATTAATGCAATCTTTAACAAATATGCAGGTAAGTCCTGTCCTTTTGATGTTAATCATGTTGTTTCTGAATATTAAGTTATATAGTATAACCACTAGAAAGCCATTGGCTCCAAAAACTTAATAAATGTAAATAAACAGCAAGGCAACACAGCAAAAACATATATTAAAAAAAATACGCTATTCCTTGAATGTAAAAGTAACACTAGAAATGCAAGTATTTGTAATTTTGCAGAACGGTTTCTAAGCGTTTATCACCTCATCCAAATGTTCACACTTAGCATACTTTGCACTAATACACTTCCACTTTATTTCTTATCTTTGCACTATCTCTTATCTCAGTTTTGCATCTTACTTGTCTGGTCTGTCCAACTTACAGAAAGATTTATTGTCTGCATTGTTTACATCTTGCTTTTGTTTCATCTAATCTTCATATTGGCCTCATGTTTGTGCAGATTATATCTTATCTGGATCATTTTCAATTATTCTTTTTAGTACCTCTGCCTTGTCTTTACGCTGTATCGGTTTATTCTTTGCTCTCTTTTTCAGTTTATCTTGCACATCTCTTTGAAACTGCTGTCATGTTATACGTTGGTCCCGTCGAAAAAGTAAAACACGTTGTCGGAACACATGCATAACCCATTTTAGTCTCAATTAAGGCCCAGAAATACTGAGATATGGATGCTTTTTGATGGGTCATTTTTATCAGGAAACATTCAAGTGACATGATACAAACATATCAGTATATATATTAATATTCAACCCAGACCATGGGATTTTAAGCTTAACCATGTAGTTTTTATGTGTCACCCTTAGCAACAGCAACTGAAAACAAAGTAGAAAAAGAAGAAGGTTGCTAGACAATATTGGGACTCCGACTTGTTTCTTCTTCTTGACAACTAGAGAGTAGGAACCACAGTCCAACTCCTCCTATATACCTCCTAATTAGCATTTCTTAACATCTAATAATTGTGCAATATCACATGTTTGACAGGTTCAGGCAATAAAAAACACATGAAAGGATGTGAAGAGAACAATGTGACTGGCTCATTTATTTTTACCAGTCATATCTAAGATAAATTATATGCAGAACCATTTAATAATACTAGTATGTATTGTATAACCCTCACTTATGATTTATTATTGTATAACTAATGTATAATTGTATTAGTTTACAGTAGCTGCTAATAAAAGTTAATTTATTGACTTCACATATCTCAGCAGCCCATTTTAGATGTATTAAATATACTTGAGATAAAACATCCACGTGTCATACCTTTTTTTAAAACAAGTTATATAATAGATTTTTTTATTAATGCAAAAACAATTCAGTATAATACAAATAGGATATGACACAAAAGTGCATAAATGAATATGGTCAAATTAACACAACCATACCTTCTAAAACAATAACTAAAGCAATCATTCTTGATGAACAGCCACAGATTTCTCTTTAATTTTAATTTGACGCCATTATTCCTAATCATTTAAACTGATTAGAATAAAACGTCATCAAAACACCTGTGACCCGTTGACAGCATCCATCCCCTCCCCTCTGCTGAAAGTCTGACCTTTGACCCGTCCTCCCTTCCTCTCCATCACTCTGGCTCTCTTGTTTACCTTCCTCCTATTTGTATTGCTGCTACAGCTCTCGCTGCTCGCGCCGGTGGCGTGCGCACGCCCAATGCTCGGACACACCTGCCTCGCGCCCCGAAGGCGAACCTAACTCACTTTATCACAGAGTGGCTCGTGCGCCAACAAAACTCGGACTTTCCAACGGCTGTTTTTTGAAGAAGAGGAGATTTCAGTTAGTTGTTGTAGCTTTTCTTTGTCTTGTTGAAGTTAAATTTATTTGTTAGCGCTTCGTGTTATCGATAAAAAAAATTTTAAAAACGGATGACGGAGGAAGCGGAGCGAGAGAGACGCAGAGGAAGATTTGACCTTATCCTGTGTGAGCGCGAAGAGAAATAAAAGTGACAGGGAAACCGACGAGAGCATCCACATCAATGAGGTAAGAATATTAAATATAAAACTAACTCCTACGTTTGTTTGAACAATTGTCCAACAAGTGGTTTCCCCCCCTGTCTTAGTTCATTTAACTCCTTAAATGTCTCAAACTTAGCAACACTTGCTTACTATATCGGATTTTAACCCGAGCTCCTATACTCCTATACAGTATAAACAGTTTGTTAAAGGTTATATTTAACACCATTATTCCGTGTTTAGCTAATATCTGAATTATTCAAGAGGTACTTTATCAACCTGCTGCCATCGTCAAATACGCCAGCTGCTTGTATTGGCTTTCTATTAACATTAACTTTATCGCTATTACAAATAGGATCTATTATCATGACCTTGTTTAAAAATGAACAGGGTGTGACGCTTAGGTCTCTGACATCTTTTTCAAGTTTAGTCTGTCATTAGTGACTGAAAGTTGTGTGAAAAATCTTGAAAATTAAGAAATGATTTAGTCTTTTTTTTAAATGATTTAATCCACACTTAAAACTGCTTAAACTATCATTTTCCTCTCTCCTAATTTGTATATTGTGTATATTATAAATGATAAAACAATGTGGTTTCGTGTTTGTTTCAGGTCATATTTTGCATCTCCTTGTCTCTGTCTCTTATTTTGATCACTTTTGGATTTCTTGTCAAATATTTAGGACATTTTTTGTCTCTTAAGTTGGTCATTTTAACATCTCTTTGTGGTAGTTTGCATTTGATATGGTTCATTTTCTGTCTTGCTTTACACTTTGTAATTCTTTGAGGTAATTCTTGGGCTCTTGTGGACAAAGTTGTGTCTTTTGAAGTTTTTGAGTTGTCTGTTAAACATTTGGGACTTTCTGTGGTCTTTCTGCGGATGTTATGTTTAATATTTGGCTGTTGTTGTTGGTCATGATGATGTTGATTAAAGTCAAGGTTTCATTCATTTAAAAGTTATGACCATCTAATATAAAACCATTTAATATTCATGACCTGTTTTACCTTAAACGATAAGGTCACATCTCACGTTTTCAAGGCACTAAATGTATTTTGAAATAATCACCGAAAGACAAAGAGAAATTAAATGTTTCTTGAATGTTTGTGATTAAAGAAGTTTGGGGAAAACCCTTCGTTTTGGAAAAGCAGAACAGAGCAGTGAAACCTGCTGAAAAGGGAAAAGCGTACCAACTGAGCAGCAGTTGACTAAAGTAAGAACAGTAAATGATGAGCTGTCATTACCACAAAGTGTCACAAAAGTGTGTTTAGCCAAAACAGACCAGATTATTGTAATTTGATACAAAAAGTATACATCATAAAGTTGACCTGCTACACTGGACAGCGAGCCAAGGTGAATGCCATGAATCAGGTGAATTATCATTGATTCCTCAGCAATTGAATTTCTAATTTATGGCAATTTATTTTTATGAAGATTGGGATTTGTTAGCAGCGTCTCAGCCCTCCCTCTGTACCAGAACTGTGTCTGTCTGAAAGCACCTACAGATATACAGTGACGTGAGCCATCACTCTTGCCTGGAATCTAGCTATAACTTCTCTAGTTGTCTGCTGGTGGATCCCATATGATAATGATTCAGATGGAAAGGGATTACAGATGCAGTGGTGTTGCATATCTCTATACAAGATATGAAACCGTTTATACAGTGGAAAAGTTATGACGTAATTTACCTTATTTGTTGTTCTTCCTTCATAGAAATAAAGACACATTTTGTAAGCAAAAGCTTTAAATTTCATATTGTTTTTAATGAGTTTAATATGTTTTTCCCCTCGGGGATCAATAAAGTATAATTCATTCATTCATTCATTCATTCATTTTAAGAAAGAATAGGGAAAAAAATCGATTAAAATCGGATTTTGTTTGAAAAAATCGGAGCAATATATATATTGCTCCAGAGGGAGACAGTTTAAAGACATATGATTAAATAATACTCACTTTGAAACAAATAACGTGGAAACGGTTGTCTTGATATTTTTGCTCACCGTTCAGCCACAGAGATGACAAAATCAGGTGACTGGGAAGAAGGATATCGGAGGAAGGCAATTAAGAGTCAGACTACAGAACTGAATGTACTATCACATGAAATAGAAAGTACACCCTCTAAATTTACATAACATATGAGAAGAATTCATTTGGGTGTTGCCAAATCTTGAAATTAGGTCAATAAAACTTATGTTGACCACAACACATGACATATTGTACCCTTATTTATTTATTAAAAAAAAAGCTAAGTTGTGCATGCAGTGTGCTAGAAACGAAGAATGCAAAAAAAACTAAGCGAACCTGGTCAATGTATGTTTTGGTCATTGGGTTTTACATTAAAAAGTGAGTATTAAAAACAAAAACAAGTGTTTATTTGATTTTCGTTTCAAAGTTAAAAAATTTAAAATGAAATAGGAGCCAATTTTCATTTTAACTGTTTAAATTAGATTAAGAAAAACTTGAAAATGGTTTTATTTTGGTTTTATAGTTTGTAGAATGAAAAAAATAATATCTCTCAATACAAAAACAAAAAACAACACGGTTTATGATGGAGAATCACAGAAAGGCAGTGGGAGGGGCTTACAGTCAACGGGTTTGTGTCTGTTTCATTCAGACAGGGCAGGGAAACGGTGGGTACACATAATCTTTGACAATGACACAGCTGCAACCTCCTGAAGTCAACATCATGATCGCTTAGATGTAGCTATAGGCCTAAATAAAGTCTGTAATAAAGTTTTAACCCAGACTAACTGGTTATCTTGGGTTTTCTGTCCCAATATGGCTAAGTTAATATGGATCATGGTAGGGAATAGGTTTTTTTTAGGCTGCCCACTTATCTCGAGTGTGATGAGGGAAGGCCACCATGAGTCTGATCAGATCTGTCAGATCCAATTTAATTAAAAGAAATGAACAAGCAACTTTTCCATATTGATTTTTATTTTACTTTCGTTATATTCGACGTCTTCGTTGCTGCTGGAAAGAGAAACACTGTTTTGCAACGTCATCATTCACTGACATTTTAGCCGATTCAATTCAATTCAGCTTTATTTGTATAATGCCAATTCACGACAATGTCATCTGAGGACGTTTCACAGACAATCAGTCTGAGCCAGTCTGAATGTCATACATTGAGTCATACAAGCCAATTCATAACAAATAGTCTAGCTAAGCTGAAGTCTCCATGGATTTCGTATCTTTATTCTTCATGCTTAATTTTTCCATTTCCAGGTCCGCCTTTGTGACCCAGTTCTATTGGCGGATTTTATAGAGTTACTCTGCAGTCATCTGGCCCGCCTCTGACGATGTAACCCCCCGGGATGCCCTCCATTGGTCTCGGTTGATACACACCGCAAGCTCTTCCACGGGAGGGAGGGGTTGTTGCGGTCATGTTGAACCTGTTCTGCATTCCTCCAACATCTTCTTGGAAAAACGTTTGTAATAAAGTTTTAACCCAGACTAACCAGTTATCTTGGGTTTTCTGTCCCAAAAGGGCTAAGTTAATATGGATCATGGTTGGGAAGAGGTTTTGTTCAGGCTGCCCACTTATCTCGAGTGTGATGAGGGAAAGCCACCATGAGTCTGATCAGATCTGTCAGAACCAATTTAATTAAATGAAATGAACATGCAACTTTTCCATATTGATTTTAATTTTATTTTCGTTATATTCAACGTCTTCGTTGCTGCTGGAAAGAGAAACACTGTTTTGCAACGTCATCATTCACTGACATTTTAGCCGATTCAATTCAATTCAGCTTTATTTGTATAATGCCAATTCACGACAATGTCATCTGAGGACGTTTCACAGACAATCAGTCTGAGCCAGTCTGAATGTCATACATTGAGTCATACAAGCCAATTCATAACAAATAGTCTAGCTAAGCTGAAGTCTCCATGGATTTCGTATCTTTATTCTTCATGCTTAATTTTTCCATTTCCAGGTCCGCCTTTGTGACCCAGTTCTATTGGCGGATTTTATAGAGTTACTCTGCAGTCATCTGGCCCGCCTCTGACGATGTAACCCCCCGGGATGCCCTCCATTGGTCTCGGTTGATACACACCGCAAGCTCTTCCACGGGAGGGAGGGGTTGTTGCGGTCATGTTGAACCTGTTCTGCATTCCTCCAACATCTTCTTGGCTTATGAAATAGGTAGGCTATACCCTTTGCGGTGAGCCTAAAGTAATATTTATATAGTTGGTTACTGGAGGAATTTTTCCTAAGGTGCAGATAAAAAATTCTTACAGTCTGAAAAATTATTTTATAGTTTGTTTGGGGGTGGATGGGTTAGCTTATATCTGCGTATAATACAATATAATATAATATAATATAATATAATATAATATAATATAATATAATATAATATAATATAATATAATATAATATAATTAAAACTTTATTAAAAACTTTATTTAAGCCTACAGCTGCATCATCGTTGTGAGATCATAATGTTGACTTCAGGAAGACATCTGATTGCAGCTGTAGAGAAAGTCTGACAGGTATGCACTGATCTTGTCCAGCTCTGTCATATTCAAAGATTGTGTTCCCACCTTTCTTCAAATAAAAATTGCAAATAGGAAGCTAATTCCACCGTTGTGCACTACTGCCCCGTCTGAATAAAACAGACACAAACGGTTTGACTTCGTAAGCTCCTCCCACTGCAGAGCTTCACTGTGATTCACCATCATAAACCACCACTTCCAGTCTGAAATGTGGTAAAACGGGTCGTTTTTTGATTTTGCATTGAAGGATTTTATTCTTTCATTCTACAAATTATACAACCAAAATCAAACTCTTTTCGAGTATTTCTTCATCCCATTTTAACAGCTAAAATTAAAAATGCCTCATATTTCATTTTTTGTTTTTTAACTTTGAAATTAAAATCAAATAAACACTTGTTTTTTTTTTTCATTTTTAATACTCACTTCTGAAAGAAAAATCCAATGACCAAAACATTCACGGACCTGACTGAACCCTTACTGCTATAATAGGAAATAAGGGGTTCAGTAGCAGCCAGGTGCTGCTAATCAGATGCAATCGATTAGCTGATCAGTGTGAGCACCTCTATAATAACTGAAGTTTTTTCTGTTTCCTTGAAATGTTAATAAGATCATTTCCAAACTACTATTAACAAAAGGAAAACTTTCAATCGGTTGCAAATCTTCCAGGGAGTGAACATCCCACCAAGTTCACCTCAAGATCAAGCTGTATAGTGCTCAGAGAAACACAGGAGATACATCTCAGACTCTTCAAGCCTCAGTTAGCAGATTTTCTCAGTGACATGACCCCTAACAATTCAGCATCCATCTTGCATCCGACCTGTACTGTGAGCTTTCTCCAGTCTGTAAAAATCAGTCCGACGTTTACTCTTGTATTAAATCTCTTGCTCTATCTCTGGATCTCTTTTGTTCTTCCTCTGATAATGTCTTTTAACGTTTCTAACAGCTCCAGAAATGCACACAATCGTGAACGGTATTGTGATCTGAAAATCAAACACCGATCATTCACAAGTTAAAGATGCTGGAGCGCTGACAGAGACTGACAAGACAATCTTGCTCAGAAGGAAAGGGGAACACAGCTTAAGTGCATGAAGGGATGGAGGCAATGAGACACAAGTTAAGTGAATTTGAGCAGAGAGGTAATCAGGCAAGAGACAATCTAAACAGGATATGGGGATGACACAGACATTTAAAAATTAAACAGGAAAACTACAAAAGGCAATGTAAAATTACCAAGGCCTCACAGGCAGCACAGGACTTTTGAGACAATGTCTTTTAGAAAATTAAAACTGAAATGGAGATGTTTCCTTGAAATGCACAGCAGCATGTTTAATGAAAACCAAACAGTATGATGCACCACTCAATCAATGATCCCAAACAAGCTGCAACTCTACAACAGGTTGACTGAAAACAAACAAATGGAGGCGTTCAATGACCCAGTGCCCAAACTTCTTGCACAAGCCATTGAAACATGTAACATATAACTAGTTTTTCACAGTTTGCTTTAATGTTTGTTAGATAGATAATTATATAGTGTAAAATGTCATGTATTGTTGTTCATCTGAGGTTGTTTTTACCTGAGAAGAACCAGATGATGTGTTATTGCGTCTAGCTACCTAACCCTTGAAATCAGAAGGTGTACTCTGTTTCTTACCTGACTATAGGTGTTGAATGGAAAAAATGTGTTTCTTGTGTACAGGATGAGTCACTGACTTTTCATTCCAGTACACACCTGAACAGTACAGGTGTTATGTGCATGAGTGTGTGTTACTGGGAAAGAGCCTTTCAGCTACACTGACTAGTTTTTGCATAATGAGGAAATGACTAGAAGCGGTCTGTCATTAAAAGGGCGTTAAAACCATGGGCGGGTACAACTTGTGTGGTCTTTTTGTTGTACTTTTTATTCAGACACATTGCTTTACCCTGAGCTGAAAATCGGACGGTAGCTTTATTTATTGTTTGGTTGTGATATAATCCTATTTTCTTTCTATTTTTTTTGCAGAAAGTCACATCTTCATCCAGGCATGGCTCAGCACTCATCAAAGAAGATTATGCTGGCGCTAAAGATTCCTTACAGATCTCTGTGACCTTAACAGATCATTATCGTCTTTTGCTGTGACAAAGGTTTCAATCAGAGAAGCTGGACTCTCTCTGAAACACCCTCCAAATTTGAGACTTTCTTACTTTTAATTTATTCAACCTGACACACGGACAGATTAGAGTCATCTTTGCCAAGCAGATTTTAACAACTCCTGACAAGGAGAAGGTAAAGTTGAAAAACTGTTCTAGTGTGTATTTATCATATAGACAAGTTGACAGACAGCCAGAGAAAGCAACGTGACAAGTTGATAGACTGTGAAATCACTAGCACACTCAGATCACCATGCCGGAGAAGTCCCAAGGTTCATCGGACAAATGTAAGCCTGGAGAAGAAGCACCGCAGGTGTCCTTAGGGCCAGACATTGTTGTCATCTCCAGTGATGGGAAGGACAAAGGTAATACCCTGGAGCTTGATGACTTCCGTCACACAGCAGACAACCCAAAACACCCTGCACACAGCAGTGACATTAGCACTTTACAAGGAAATAGCAGTACAACAAATGTTCCTGGTGAGACCCCGTCAGGACTCAGTCTGTCCCAGGTTTCTGTAGAGGTGGGTGTGGTGAAAACGGCACACGTCCCTGAACCTCTCCAGACCAGTTCTTTCTTGAAGGGGTCAGGAATGACCCAGCTGAATACGGATCATGACACCCCAGCTGATCCATCTGTTGATAAGCTACAAAGTGACAACAACACATCAATGCTAAACAACAGCTACTCCGATTCAGACTACAGCAGCACAAAGTCCAGCCCTGGTTATGCCTCCACTAGTTTCAGCACGGATATTTGTGATGGAGAGTTAATGGAGCTTGATAGGAAGTCTTTTGAGAAGACAAATCCCATTTCTCGAGTCAACCTGTCTGAGTCTTGTTTGGCTCCTTCTAAATCAGAAAAAAACATGCTGAGCGATGACTGGGACAATTCCAACACAGACCTGACTGTAAAATCAAACATCAAAAACTCACTCAGTGACAGTTCTCCCATATTACCTGACGCTTCATTCCAAGTCAGCCAAAGCAGAGGCAGTATTGATGTCAGGTTGGACGATGAGGATGAAGACAATGATGGGCAAAGCACCCGGTCCGGCCGGAGTGTGAAAGAGGGGTTTTGTTGCTGCTATCGGACCTTCCACAGGGCTTTTCTACGGTGTGTTGAAGAAACTCCGACCATGATGTCTGGACTGGTGCTGTCCTTGGTGTTCTGCGTGGTCATCATCATTGTCATTCCCACCACAGGAAGGGTGAGACAGAGCTTTTGTTTGTTTGGGTGAGGGGGCATGATGTATACAGTACATGAAATTTTTAGCAAATCTATGTTTGCTTACCACTTCTCTGATGGATAAATTCATATATGGCTTGTTGATTAGTTCTCCAATCTGAGGATTGGCTACATTTCTTCTGATTGCCTTTGTGTGTGATTTGTTAATGGGATTAATAACCAATTGTACATCTGTTAAAGTTAGCAAACAAAGCTTTATATTCTATCAGGCAGGACTGAACATAAATCAATATACTTATCTCGGCTGCATCAGTGAAGAGATGATCAATATTTGTACATTACTGAAAGAAGACTAACAACCAGGTCCTAGAAACTGGTGCTTAAAACCTGCTTTACAAAAACAACCACAATGTCCTTGTGCTTTAGTCTAAATGACTTCCACTAAACAATGGAGAACATGAGTTCTGTACATAAAGTGCTTCGGTTATTAATTTGCATTTACATTTTGTTTTTTTTACCATTTGATGAGCTTATAGTCATGTGAAAATGAAATATGCCCTTTTTTAATTATATGGCTTTATGTATCATGTAATGCTCAAAAACCATTAGGTCTACCAGAAAATGCCAAATGAAATGGTAGCGTGTGAAAAACCAAGTGTACTCCTACTGCTCCCATAAAGATAAAGAGGGAAAGTTACAGCCAAGTGCTGCTAATCAATGTACTTCATGAATTGATCCTCACCAGTGTGAGCACTTCTATAAGAAGCAGTTTTGTCACCTTATTGATCAAACACAATGCCATCATCAAATGATCATGAAGAAGGACTTGTGGCTGCCCATCAATCTGAGAAGGGTTATAAGGTCATTTGGAGTCCATAATTCTACGTGAAACATATTATTCTCAAGTGGACAGCATTCATGGCAGTTTTCTAATCATCCCAGGAGTAGACACCTTAGCAAGTTCAGCTGTGCAACGCTCAGAGAAACCGTTTCTCACTTAGTCTCAGTTAGATTTTTGAATGTTCAAGTTCATGATTTTACAATTAGAAAAAGACTGAACAAGTATGGCTTGTTTGAAAGGGTTACCAGGAGAAAAGAAATCTCACAGCACAGCTTACATTTGCTAAGTTGCATCTGAACAAACCACAACACTTCTGGGACAATGTCTGTTTTTACAGACAATATCATAGTGTACATATTTGCTCATAATGTACAGCATTTCTGGTGAAGCCCAAAAAATACCATATCAGCTGGTGGAGAGGTGATGATTTGAGCTTAAGTTTCAGCTTCAGGCTCTAGTGTCTGTTGTACAGCAGGTAGATGAGAAAGTGGGTGAGGGACATGTTGGGATTGATCCTGGACTGGCTGCGTTTATGGGACGGCTGCTATGCTAGGTGCAACCATTCTTTCACGGTTTAGTACCGCACAGCACCGGTCTGGCCTTCACTGCTGATGAAAACTCAGAAACAGTCCAGACAGAAACAGCTGTTTCCGCCCCCCAACTGAGGTCACAGAGGCGAGGTGATTCCTGGCTGAAGCTGCAGCTAGCTTCAGGGTTAACTACCTTCTCCTTACCCAGCAGTGGTGAAGCAGACACGGGACTCTACTGTATCTAGAAAAGCTGTGTGGTGTTTATAGATGAAGCTCGTAGAAAAAACGTTCTCTGCTAAACATGCAGTTTCTCACAGCTAGGTTTCTCTGCTCCTACGTCCCCCGCTCTGACTGTGTGTGCATCATACCAGCTTACGTGCTGTGCATCTCTCTCTCGTGCTCTAACACCGCTTTAAAGGGGCCACGTTGTTATTTTAACACACCACTGTAAACAGCAGCATGTCTCTGTGAACGAGACATAATTCTCCTCCAAAGAAAAACATTTAACTTTTAAAAAGGCTTTCGACTTAATTTGACCTTTCGACTAATCAATTAGTCAATTAGCCATGCATATGGCTTGTATATTTCAAGTATCTGTTAATGAAATAAATTTTTGATACTTTCATTCATATCCTGTCAGCTTAAGAATATTTTTTTGAAAGAATAATTTCTTTTCATGAAATCTTTGCAGGCTTATTTTCTTCCCCACTCTACTACATCAAGAAAGAAGTGAATTAAAGTTCGATTTGTTTTCTTAATAGGTTTTGATGTAACTAAGATGTTTATTTGGTTAAACCCTCACAAATGTGCTAATTTTCAGTTTTGCTGTTCAGTTCTCTTCACAGAACCATGATAAGCACGTTGGCGCGCTTGCGGTGGTTTGCGTGGTTCTCTGCCTAAATGCGATCCTACTTGCCTTCTTGCCCTGGTTGGCCACAGTGAGGCGCTGTGGGGGAGCACTGGCCCTCTTTGTCTGGGGTACACTATACATCGTTGCTATAGTCTTCTTCTTCACAGGTGGACCTGTGGCTGCATGGGAACAGGTGAAAAGAAAGCTAAAAGAGAAATTAAAAAATGCATGGGAAAGAATGCCTATTTTGAACTTTTGCTCTCTTTTTTGCTAATTTTTTTTCTTCTTACCTTCTCAGGTAGCGTTTTTCCTTTTCCTCTCTCTAAGTGTGTACACTGTGCTGCCCCTCTCTTTGGCCTGGGCCCTCATGGTTGGGATAGGAACCAGTGTTTCTCACATCATCATCATCAGTATATACCTCCCTGTTACCAGCCCAGAGACACAAGATCTGGCTGTACAGGTAAAGAGTTCCCACATGATGGTAGTAAATATTAATCTCAGATTGTACAGATAATTTTTTGTGAAAGAAACATAGGCACAAGTTATAAAGCTTCATAAGTAAATGAGGTAAAAAATGTGCACGTTATCTGTCCATCTAGAGAGTTCTGTGTCTTTTTTGCATGTGCAAAACAGCAGCATCTGCATTCAAATGATACATGCAGTGTGGGTCCACTCTGCTCAATGATGTTTGGTATGGTGTGACCACCAAGGTTCAGTTTCTCCGGAAAAGATGTAAATGATCTCAAACATGTTACTGTTTAACAGAGAGGTCCTTAACCTGACCGTGCATAAACAGCTATTTTTCTGTGTAACTCTGTGTGCTTCCCCAGATCTTAATATACGCAAATTCAAATGAGAACTTTCAGGCTCACAGTCTCAAATTTACATGTCACTGAAGTGTTATGACTATTACTATTTACTTTGTGCTCCTCATACAAAAGGAAAATCAAGAAAACACCAATGATGTGCTCTCCTCTTCCTTCCCTCCCAGCTGGTGGCAAATGCTGTGCTGTTTGTGTGCGTGAACTGCATCGGGATTTTTCACAAGTGGATGACCGAGCACGATCTCAGGATATCCAATCAGAAGAGAGAAGAGTTCAGCGCCATTCGTTCGCAGAAGGAAGTCAAAAAATATCAACAGGTCAAAACTCAAGCTTGTTACAGTTTGTTGAAAATTTATATGATAAAAACCCAGATTTTCTATATTTTTTCCTGCGTTTCACACTCTTATCATATGAACACATGTCTAATGCTAGCATAATATGTACAAATCCACTTGTTTAGGTCACTTCTTGGCAGCTTGTTTCTTTTACTGTTAATTTCAATTTTGTTATGTGTAATCGCTCTCATTAAAGGGCTCTTTACATGGGCAGCTACAGCTTGGTACCTGTGTGCTTTTCTTGTGATTAAGCCAATAGATTAATCATTCACTTGTCTGAAGTTCAGCAGCAATAGATTAAGCAAACCAAAATGGACACCATTCATAGCAAGTAAACAAAGAGATGAAACATGATCCATTAAGTAAACATGGCGTTGCTTCAAGGAGGCCACCTGTTTCATTTATAGGCACTGTGAACAGATTGTCACATATGTAAGACAGAAGTCTGTGACCCACTGTACAAGCCCTCAAAACTTATCAGCCACCTTCTCCTCACACACGTTTACCCCCGTATTGTGTGTTTCCTTGGTAACAGGAGCAGCTCCTCCTGTCTGTGTTGCCACGCTACATTGCCGTGGAGCTGAAAACAGAGGTGATAAAGAGGCTGTCCAAACCCAAGGATGATAAGGAGAATGAATCCAACTTCCACAACTTCCACAGCCTTTACATACGGAAGCACAAAGATGTCAGGTGAGGATAACACAACTGTATGTTAAGAGATGTTGTACATGTTAGTCTGTCATCATGCTATGAGACTTATTGCCTTCTTCCTATTACTTCATCCCTCTAAAATATATGTTCTGTAATCTTTTTGAGGATTATTATCTTAGCATATTATGACCTGCTTAGATCTTGTTGGTTAACCATGGTCTTACTGAATATCGTTGGGATTATTGCATGGCAGAAGGTATTGTGGGTATTTATAATGCTTACTGGATGTGACAGAAATGTGATTTTCTATACTTATTCTAAATGTAATTATCGTAATATTTGTTTATGTCTGTGTGTGTTTGTGTAGCATCTTGTATGCAGACATTGTGGGCTTCACCAAGCTGGCAAGCACCTGTTCACCAGAGGAGCTGGTTGCCGTGCTCAACAAGCTTTTTGGTAGATTTGACGATATTGCCAAGGTAAAAAAAACACACAAAAAACACATTTAGCCAAAAATAAACCTTTTTATCTACTCACAAAGAGCAGCTTTGTTTGTTCGGTCTGAACATTAAAACCCTTTCCTCTCCCTCTTTGTATCTTTTCTTTTTGTAGAAGAATGGATGTCTTCGCATTAAGATCCTGGGTGACTGCTACTATTGTGTGTCTGGACTGCCTGACCCCATTCCCACCCATGCCAAGAACTGTGTTCAGATGGGGCTGGACATGTGCACTGCCATCAGGTCAGCTTTGCCTGAATTAATCTGAAGTTTGGCTGTTTTTTTAACCCATATCCTCATGTTTTCCGGCGCTTTGGGAACAACTGATGATATAAACATATCGTAAATACATGTTAATACACTATTGTCCTCCCCTACACTTGATTTCTAGAAAATAAGAAATTGGTTTGCTGTCCTCACGCAGTATTTCACGAGACATGTTTAACATACTGGGGCAAGATTTATATATCAGCATATATGAAAGCGTTTGAATGGATGCAGCTGAAAGACACTTCTTCCTTTCACTGCAACTGTGTATATATAAACAGTGGTGGAAAAACCGAAAAACCAGGACTAAACAAAACTTTTAATGGCTTGAAAAAGATCCCAGGGAGTTTAAGTCTCAAACACTGAGGGCTTTTGGTCAAAACAAATTCTATGTATAAATCACATGTGGTTTATTTGGTTCTATTTTTAAGGTAATCATCAAAGTCCTTGAATTTCTCAAGCTTGAAACACATTTACTGAAATATACTGTGGATCATGTACATCAAGACTGATTAGAAAAAAGTGCATAAATCGTTTTTCTCCTCTATTAAATTTATAAATATATCAAGTAAAGTTTTCAAAATCAATTGCAGTAAAATGTAGATCGAAAAACCTCCTGAATCAAGCTTCAATATTAACCCTGTAGTGTTTCTTCATACTCCCATACATGACCTCCTTTTTGGAAGTACGGGGGGAACATAAAGCGAACACTAACATGCAATGAGACAACCAACCAACTCTTGATCTATAAGCACTAAAATTCAAAGATTTAGTTGAAGTTGAAAACAGTACAATTCATTTATAACGGCTTTAAGTATTCCAGCACCATGCCTGATCGGGGGTGTTTGTGGCAAAAAATAACAGAGATGTGTGGGCTAAAGTGGGCTATTGTTGTATTGAGTTATTCTACCAATGGTTTGAGAGCAGACTGAAGATGGAAGAAATGGGCAGAGACGGCAGCTTTTGGTTGCTGAAGTTTGAAGTTTAAGCATGATGTTTGTCTTTTTTTCAGTAAACTACGAGAGGCGACGGGGGTTGACATCAGCATGCGGGTAGGGGTTCACACTGGCAATGTGCTCTGCGGTGTGATTGGTCTACAGAAGTGGCAGTATGACGTGTGGTCACATGATGTTACTTTAGCCAATCACATGGAGTCTGGGGGTCTTCCTGGGTGAGAAAGTGTTAAATTCAGATAACAAAATTGTTTTTATTCTATTTTCTATTTTTAAAAAAAGGGGGAAAAAATCTCAACACATTTGTTTTTTGATATTGTTATAAACAGACGAGTCCACATCACAGAGGAGACGCTGCAGCACTTGAATGGAGCTTACCAGGTGGAGGAGGGGAATGGAGGCAGTCGGGATCCTCTTCTTAATGGAAGAAAAACATATTTAGTTATTGACCCTCACAAGTCAGACAGTATTTCCCGGAGACTTAAAGAGGTGAGTGGCATTGTGTCTGTGAGAAACATGCATTTAAAATGTTTGTTGTGTTTTTCTTTTTCTTTCAGGAGCAGTGGATTATCTGTACAGGATCATTCTGACGAATGAAATAAAATATGATATGAAAATAACAGTGAAAGTCTTTTGATTTAAAAATCTGGACTTAACACTATTATATGGTGTTATCAGTTCGATTTTTCTCGGCACAAGTGCTCTGAACCAATGCAACAATCTTTGACATGCTTTGATTAAGTTGTCTACAATGGTGAATAGGGAAAAAAAATCGGTTTGGGAAAGTGAAGCTACCGTAATCTTTCATTTCAGTCAAACAGTCTCGATCCAGCAGAGAACAGGCAGCGGGCATCTGTCCGGATGTCTCAGTACCTCCAGTCCTGGCAAACCATTCACCCCTTCGCAGACCTTAGCAACCCCGAGGCCAAGCGCTCCAAGAAGCCCATCATCCCAATCAAAGCTGCGTTGAGGCGAGCTCAGCTGCATGCAGTAAGTGTTTTTGCATCTACTTTGTGTGTTTGTTAGTTTCTGTATCATATTGATGCTCTAAATGGAGGTACGGTGCTGTATATCACACCATCTCTTGGTCTTTGTGTGTCTCATGGGTGTTTAATCACAAACTCTTTTGTACTCAGTTCAATTGAAAAACACTTTGTTTTTCCCCTCAGGGGCAATTTTAAAGCACGCAGAGTACCGTGATAAAAGAAACAAGACGTAACAATGTGCTATACAGTGATGAAAAAAGTAATCAAAGTGATGAAAAGGGTGTCAGAGTATATAATTACCGCACGTGATGTGATAAAAGATCTGGCAGGCATATTGCAATGGAGAGGTTAAGAAAACAGCGTATGTTTGAAAGAGGTGATGGGAGATTATGAAGCTTGTAAATCTGACAATGCATGTATTTGTGTTTGATTCAGGAAAGACCACCCAATCACGACAATCCCAGGTCGTAAGTACCAAAAAATCACTGAAAAAACCTCCATAAAATGATGCAATAATCCCTTCATTAATTTCTCTACTATATTTATTTAAATAGTAGAAGTAGAATAAAATAGAAGTCGAATAGTAGAAATAAACTTCTTTTCCTGGTAGTATCAATTGAATCTGCCCTTTTAAGGGAATGCCATGAATTTCTGTTTCTGTAATGCGGTTTGTCTTTGTTTTAGCTTGTCTGTTGATAACAGTGTGAGGGGATCGCTGGACACATTAGACATTGCAGCGTAAGTATATTGACAATTTGCCTGAGCATTGAGCAATTTATATTTAATGTATTTATACTCATATTCATACTGCCTGTCATTGTTTCCTGATCTTTATCATCATACCACTGATTATTTCTTTCATTTATCATCCAGGAGAAGCGGAAAGACACTCAACTGTTTGACTCTGCTGTTTAATGATCTCAGCTTAGAGAGACAGGTAGATTCATTCTGGAGTCTAACTTGTGATTCTGGTGTTTATGGAAGTTTTATACACATAAATGAGCAAATGTGACATACAGTATAATTTTGTAATTTAGAGCAGCTTCCACAGTACAGCTCAATGTTTAGTCAAGATATTTCACTTCTTTGTTTGCTTTTCTAGTTCCGCCTCTCAGAGGTGAAGGGTTTGCATCACTCAATGAGCTGCTTAGCTGTAATCTTTGTTACTCTATTCACCGTCCAGATGCTTGTCTCACAAAGGTAAGTTGCTCTTTAGTCATATTCATCAATGCAACCACAATTGAGTTTCATCATACTCACCCATTTCTGAAAAAGAAAATTACAATGAAATGAGGTGTTTTCTTATTTTGCTCAGACAGAAGACAAACAGAATGTTTTCAATCTTTCCAGAAACTTCGAGATGGCAGTGTCCTACGGTGCGACCTTCCCAGTGATGGTGCTGCTTCTGTCCATTGCTTTTACAGGATACTTGGAGGTAAAAAAAAAAAAATTGGTGGTCTGTTTGTTGATGAAATTGATAGATCCCTATATCAGAAGCTGATTGACAGTGTTCAGTAAAAGAGGCTCAGTATGAAGATAAATGAGATCAGGTCTCTTTAAATAAAATATTACACACTCATATTATGATGTCATATATCTATTGTTGATGGTATGACTCACATATGTTTGCTTTTCACTATTTGGTAAACCATAAATGGTAATTTTCCAAAACATTTTGCAGAGTTGTTACATCTTACAATCCACTTACAATATTTTTTAAATAACTTTTTAAAAAATGTAGATTTAAAAAAATCCTTTTCTTGGATAGTTGGTTGGTATTTGTGGTTGGTTGATGAATTATAGTTAGTAATGTAAGTTTCTGAACAGAAAAAAAACGTGTGGTGATTACTTGTTCTGTATTAAATTTGTGCATGTTTTTCTCTGTTTGTTTTCCTTAGAGATGGCGGTCTAAGATGCCATTGAATGTCCAGTGGATCTCAGGCATTTCACGTGGCGTCTCCACCATTGCAGCATTACGGCTGTTTGTAGTCATTCTCTGTGTGCTCATCACGCTGCTGATGGCCATCCTCAACTTTGTGAGTTTTTATTTGTTTGTTTGTTTTTGGTTAGTTAGTATTGCGTACTCATATGCTATATGAACAAAAGTTCTGTAATTTTTGGTTTTCAAAACTTAAAACAAATAAGCTGCTTCCTAACAGCAGTCTTCACTTCGCACAGTAGTAGTTCAAATATTTCTTAAGATCTAAACTTAAACATTGATGTAATAAAATTGAAAAATATGTGACAAGAAAAGATGAAGCTTTCAGGATTTATTTGTGAAAAGGTAACAAGTCGGCAGTATGAAAATAAAAGCTGTGTGAGCCTACCTACCTTCTTAACAAGGAGGGAACATCATCTGATGGTGTGTTTCCTGTTATCACGTGTGTTTCCCCCCTAACCCAAAGAGTAGGATAAGGATCTCTGCACTACTAGATAGTGAGGGAAAGTTATTTTTTGATTACTATTTAAAACTCAAAACCTTAAAATAAAAAGAAACCCTGTAATATGAGAGACTTTGGGGGCTTTTCGCTTTCTGTAGTAATTTCCCTGTGTGGATGGAGTAGAGGTTCTGAGGAGAAACAAACTTTGCCACAAAACTGATTCATATTAGCGCTTTAAGCCCACCTGAAATGCTCTTAGTAGTGGAGACCTTTTAGGATGCCCATTCCAAACCAGCACCACACCACCTCTTTCTGTCAGTGTGTGTACTCAGTGGCAGAAAAGATTCAGCAGTAGACTTTCAAAACACAGCGTTTTAATTCACAATGAAATAATTGTGGATGTTATTTAATAATGTGCCCAGCCATAGATAGATAGATAGATAGATAGATAGATAGATAGATAGATAGATAGATAGATAGATAGATAGATAGATAGAT
>JAOXYM010000005.1:21689629-21701242 GCA_028567055.1 Leptatherina wallacei
TAAAGAATCAGTAACATAAAATCGTGTGTGTGTGTGTGTGTGTGTGTGTGTGTGTGTGTGTGTGTGTGTGTGTGTGTCAGGACCAGGAGCTGTCTGCTGGAACCGATGGCAGTTACCTTGGTGAGCGCCACTTCCGTTGCCCAGCCAACAAGGGACTTTTCGTCAAGCTTCGCAACTGCAGACGGGACTCCAGGTTCCCCGCCCCCGAGAAGCCTGTCAATCAAGTGGAGCGATGCAACTCTATAGGTAGAGAAACACGATTGTAGCTTTGACATCTCCCGTAGGTACAAGACTGTGTGTTGGGATGTTTTGATCACAGTTTGGAACTGATTGTGAAGAGAAAGCAGCATCACGCTACTAAATGAATTCATGATTCAGATTCTTTTTTTGTTTGTTTTATTTATTTCAACTACACACATTTAATGTAAGAGTTGCGTCTAAGAGTTTAGTCTGGCCTGTTTTTAAATCACGATATAATAGGCAATTATTAATTTTGTGTTTTGACCCCTTGCTTTTTGTAGCAGCTGCTTCTCAGAGTATAGATTGTGGAATATTTACAGGATTTTTGGATGTTTTGGGGATCAATATGTTACCTGGAAGAGTTGGGGGTCAGTCCACCGGTTCATGGGTTCAATGGATGACATGGTTTACTTCCTGAGCGACGACATAAATCAGTTGTTCTGCTTGAAATAAACTTATGTAGAAGATTGTAGCAGATATTTGAAGGCAAGGTTATGTAAAACCATCGTGTGTGTGTGTGGCCGGCAGCTTTTGCAGAGTGGGGCAGCGAGCGTGTGGAGGAGCACACTCCTCCTACAGTCGGAGACGAGGCCAAAGAGCTTTACCAGGGCTGGAAGAGAGGAATCCAGGGACACCTCAACTCCTGTTACCTGGATGCCACATTGTTCAGGTGAAATCTACTCCTGTGTATGAAGTCGCATCATAAAACATGACATGCATGAATACCATGAAACATAGATGGTTAATAAATTCAGAAATACTCTGAAGGAAAAAGTCTAAGATTACATGTTTCCGTTCAGAGTGACACCATGTCGTCATTGTGTCTGTTTGAGTGTAAAAACGTTTGTATTTTTCTAAAATAAATGAAGAAAGCTGGCTTATCCTGCTGTCTGTCTCTGCAGTCTGTTCTCCTGCTGCAGTTCAGCAGACTGGGTGTTGTTCTGGCCGTCCAATGATGAAACTGACAAAGGCGCCAGTCAGGCCCAGGATCTCCTGCGCTGCGACATAGTCAACCCGATGCGAAGGTGCGTCTGTCTGTGTGTGCATGAAGTTGCAAAACTATCATCTGCCAACTGCATGACTATTGCTGTTGTTTATATCGTTATTAAAGTAAATAAATCACGTGTAAGACATTTCTACTGTATGTGTGTACTGTTTTATGTTTCTAAGGTACGGATACGTGTGTGCCAGTAAGACCATGGCTCTGAGACGACTGCTTGAAGCCGCGAACAGCAACACTGGCTTCACCAACCAGGAGAAAGGTTTTCTACCTCTGGATTCATAATTTTACCCCCCATTCATGACGCTGAATGAGGAATGTTGCCAATCTGCTCTCGTTCTGTCTGTCAGATCCTGAAGAGTTCCTCAACAAGCTTTTCCAGCTCCTGAAAGTTGAACCGCTCCTCAAGATCAGGTGAAGGCGCATTGGCCCCGTCTGTCAAGCACACTGTCAGAAACAATGCATCTTTGATCTGATTGGTTGTTGCTGAACTTACTAAACATTATGCCAACACTGCTGCTCTCCTGCATTCCTCTGTGAGGAGGCAACAGGACTCAGACCTGCACAGTTTACTTCAGTTCACACCATCGTGGAAACATTTGATGTGTTTGTTCTTTGTTTCAATTTGCATTAAATAAGTAAGAAAAAAAGGAAGAAGTAGAGGTCATATTTTTTATTGTATTTATTTCCCCTTATCTCCACCAGAGCTTATTGGTCCCAAAGGTGGAATGAATACTAAGACCACAGAAAAATGTAGTTGTCTCTATTTCTTTTAGCTTTAAATGTTTTGCTTTTACCTCTTCGGGCTTCTAAAAACTATAAAACACCAAGATAAATAAAACTGTTTAGAACCACCGCCCTAGATTTACCTTTCAATCATGTTGTTAAAGATCCCCTCAGAGAAAAGTCTTTAACCACCTGTCATGTCTAAAATTCAGACGTTCCTTCCTTCTTTTTCAGATCGATGACTCAGCAGCCTCAGGAGTGCCACCTCTACCAGCTCTTCCCACCAACCCTTCCTGCTCCCTCCTCTTCTTCACCCGTTTCCCCTCTCAGCTCACCCATCCCCGTCACGTCGTCATCATCCATGAGGGTCGCCAGTGTTCAGGCCCTGTTAGAGTCCTCGTTCCTCCATGCCGGTCTCAAGTTTGTGGAGGTAATGGATGATATGTCATGGTCAGAGCAGGACTCAACCAATGGCAGCATCATCTAGCAGCAGCTACAGCTTGATACAGAAATATGTCTCATCCAGTCACATGCAAAGTACTTTTGCTTGTTCTGTTTAAGTGTCAGCCTCTTCCAGAAACTTTCCAACAACATGGTTGTGCAGCAAACCATCCACATGTGAGGTTAAATCACAGCTTCCTGTTAAAAGTCATCCTTCCTTTTAACTTCCCCACCAGGCTCCATCCTGTCTCCTCCTGCTGATGCCCAGGTTCGGGAAGGACTTCAAAATGTTTGATGCCATTTTGCCCACCCTTAATCTGGACATAACAGACCTACTGGACGACAGTAAGAACAATTATGACTTCCGTACCTCCAAATGTCGCATTCCCCGCTCACTTCACTGTTGTCACTTCGTAGCTCTGAGACAGTGCAGTATCTGCCAGGCTGTGGCTGAATGGGAGTGTCTGCAGTGCTACGAAGATGTAGACATCACTCCCGGACATCTTAAACAGTACTGTCAGACCTGCAATACACAGGTAATCCTTTATTAGTGTGCACATGTAAAGACAGTAGTCTGCTGAGGTATGGCCAGTGGCGGCTTGTTCATATGGGGTGCTGGGGCGCCACCCCCATCAAACCATTTACTTCCTCTGTTTAACATAAATGACTAACATAATGCAAAGTCCCTGAAGTGATTGTAGGCTTTAGTAAAATGATGCTAATGAAGCACTGGTCTAATGTAAGGCATCCTTATGAGTCTGCTTGTCTGTGGATCATCAGGTCCACAGTCACAGGAAGCGCGTGTCTCACAGCCCAGAGAAGATAGCTGTTCCTGGGGGGCCGTGGTCGGGCCCTCTGCACTCCACTCGCAGGAGAATGTCTCTCTTTGCTGTGACGTGCATCGAGACCAGCCATTACGTGAGTTTCGTCAAGAATGGACCCGAAGCGGCAGACTGGCTGTTTTTCGACAGCATGGCAGACCGGGAGGGTGAGACGAGAATCTCGTTTTATCAAGAATGTAAACACGAGTCAAAAACGAAGCACCGTTAAAGAGTTTCTGCTTCTTTGTGTGCCCTCAACCAGGTGGAGAGAATGGCTTCAACATCCCACAGGTGAAGGCGTGTCCTGAGGTGGGACGCTACCTCAGCCTGTCGGAGGAGGAGCTGAGCAGAGTCAACGCTGCCTCCTTACGGGAGTCTGTCCGTCGCCTGCTCTGTGACTCCTACATGTGTCTGTACCACAGCCCAGAGCTCAGCCTGTACAAGTGATTTGAAGATGCAACACATATGGACGCAGGTCCTTCTGACTGAAACCTGAAACAATCCTCTTCATCTAGTCTTCATGTTCTTACTCTTCTAAAACTTTATAACACATGTTGGAGTTTTTCCACACACATCTGACTTCATGTTGTTACTTACATGCATTTTAAGGTATTTGTCGACCCAGGAGTAATGCAACTTGAACTTGCACCAAACCTGGTTTAACTGTTATCTGAAAATGTTTGATGAGGACCTGAGAATGACACAGTCCGTGCTGATGACATAAAAACACGCCAATAGGCTGAAGTCACAAAAATTGCAATATTTAAACACAGATAAAAGTGCCTTATGAACAAAAGTATGCAGCCTGAACTTTGTAAAAGCATGAACATGCTGGAATTACTCAGACTTTGTATCAGTGTTTAAACTGTGTTTAATAATGTGTACACACACTGTACAGAACCACTGCGCCTGAAACATGTGACTCATTTATACTTTCCTACTCCATTTGCACTGCTTTGTTTACTTGACAGTAACTGTATATATTTGTAGAACTGCCTTAAACTGACGGCAAGGATTGCACACAGATGTTTAAACTCTTGTATTGCTCACAGGTTGTTTAATATATTGCAGCTAAAATGTTTCAAATAATTAAAGCTTTGAAACCAGTACAGTTGTTTCTACTTTTTTTAAATTGAAATGCATTCAGTGACTAGAAATGGTACACAGGATATTAAATTGTTTAGAACTTATTCAGTAAGATAACTTCTTATTTTCCAGAAGTTTTGAAACTAATATCATGTGACAGAAACAGCATATTTGTGAATAGTATCATGGCTGTGATTGAGTACATGCGGACGAGGCGGATCATCCATTTAAGTTTTTACAGAAGTTGCTAAATGTGGGGTGTAAAGGAGACCGAATCATATGGGATAAGACTAAGTAACACAGTCCTGAAAAATAGTTGTAAATTCAAGATTTAGAAGACAGATGATGGGGATTAAATAAAAAATGACAAGAATAATTATTATTCTGAATATTTCCACAATATTGTGTTCAAACTGTTGAAATTTATTTTATTTTATTTTACTTTATTTTTATTTTTTCCATTTACTTTTTTTTCTTTTTGTTTTATTTTGTTTTATTTAATCTTTATTCATATACCCAGGGCAGGAAGGATGACGCAATATCCGCATGAGCAACGTAACTGCGTCATCATTGCGGGCCCCGGCATTAGCAAGTGTCGACTGGCTACATGTTAGCAGATTTTCTCGCTTTTAAATAATAAGAAATAATAATAGCGACAGTTTGAATGTTTCTATAAGGTAAGTCAATCTTTAACTAGGGTGGTGGTGTCTTAATTGTGTTCTATGTAATGTCCAAGGTGCCGAGCACCGGGATTAAGTGTCAGTGACGTCCTGCTTAGCACCGTGAAGGCTCGTTTTAATACATTTGTTAAAAACTGCTGAGTTGGTGCAGGTGTCACTTGAACAGTTCTCCCTTGAAATCAACTACTGTTATTTTTTTATCCCCCACTGCTTCGTATGTCTAGTCTGTCAGAAAGCATTTTTACCAAGAATATAGCGTTTTTGTCGCGATGCATTGATGCAACATTTTAAAGTTATAATTGATGTAATGATTGAAGCCCATATTTGGTGTATTAACTGTCCTGGATGCCAGTGTGGACCACGTGAAGTATTTCAGAGACATCCCAGTGTGAACATGATGTCATTTTACCATTTAAATGATTGAAAGTGAAGTGTTGATGGCAGAGAGCTGGGTGGGTGGGTAGTAGTAGTACTTACATCATCAGTCATATTTCTGAAGATGGATCTGACCTTGTACCATAAAAATGAGCCAAATCTTTTACTATTAATATTAATACTCTAATAGATCTTTTACAAGTTGATTAGATTTAGATGCATCATCAGATTTTTGGCATCATCTGTGTTTTTATCTCTACAGGTGCTTTCTGTCTCTGAGGTCCAGCAGTGAAGTTTGTTACTATGGCGTCTCCAGGGGGACAAGGAGGAGGAGCTTTGTCCACAAGAGGAGGTAGCGCGGCGCGGAGGATGAAGTGGGCTCTGGAGCTCAGCTTGGGCAACACAAGGCAGGCAGAAACGCACAATAACACTTGTGTTAGTGATCTGAAGGTTCACAGAAACAGACTGGGGAATACTACCAATGGTACCACTTGCTAATCTTAATATGGCTTATGAATTTTATACTTTTTACATACCCTTAGAAACCTTCTTAGGAAGCACATCAAACCTGATTCGCCAGATGTAGCTTAGAGGTCCATCCATTGTCTACAACAGCTTTCATTGGGTTGTAATTCACCTCAATACATCCTTCACTCTGGGCCTCTAAGTGATCCTTTAGAAATGTTTAAAGCAGGGTATGCTGACAACTAGCTTAACGTAGATTATAATGCAGAACTCTGGATATTTCCTTCATCAGTTAATGTTTTCTGCTTCTTTTCATTCTGTATCACTGACTTAAATTGAAAGACAGAGCTTGATAAGAATAGTTGTGCTGCTTTCTGCGTTGCAGAAGTCGTGATCGGCAGAGCGGTCAAGGGGATGTTGTTTACCCCATCGGCTACTCTGAGAAACCCGTTCCAGACACCAGCATCCAGGAGACGGACAAGAACCTGGTTGAGAAAGTGAGGAAATATTCACCTACACTGTTTTAGAAACAGTTACCTTACTTGTTATTGACAGCTTTCTATAAAAATCCTTACAGAGTTGAGTTTTATTGTTGCTGTTTAGTTGTCTTTTACATGTGTTTTTTGGGAATTTTTTTTTTTAATCTATTCTTGTAAAATTAATTTTCAATTGATTTTGTCCTTTTTTCTTTAAACTAACAAAGAGACATGAAGAGGGATGATGACATGCTTGACATTAAACATCCTCCACATTTAAAGCAGTAAGAATAAATAAATGTTGTGATGGAAACTTTATGTGCAAACAACCACATCAACCAAAGCATGAAAGGGAAAATTGATAGAATCGCAGCCGTATAAGACGACATTACAATATTACATTACTGAAAACTGAGGGATAAATTTGAGAAAACACCTCTGAGTGTAACATAATCTCTCTAAAGATCCCCACAAACAAGGATTCAACTGTTGCGCAAGACCAGTCTGCTGAAGCTGTAAAGAGCATGTCTTTAACAGTTTTTAACATACAGCTTTATACTGAGTGTCACATAAGAGGGAAACTAATCGGGCACATCTGCTGTTAAGTAACAACTTCTGTCTCTTTTTCAAAAGCGCTGCTGGGATGTGGCCCTCGGGCCCCTAAAACAGATTCCCATGAATCTGTTTATCATGTACATGTCAGGCAACACCATCTCCATCTTCCCCATCATGATGGTCTGCATGATGGCCTGGAGGCCCATACAAGCTCTTATGTCCATGTCTGCCAGTGAGTAACAAGTTTTCTATTATTTACTTGTTTATTGACTAAATACTTCGTTAGTTACATAGCTAAACCGTTTAAAATCAGCTGGCGTCATGTTTATTTCTGTCTGATTCATCTTTTTGACTTCCTGTGTCTCAGCCTTCAAGCTGCTGGAGAGCTCCAGCCAGCAGTGGCTCCAGGGACTCGTCTACCTGGTCGGTAACCTCCTGGGCTCAGCGCTGGCCATCTACAAGTGTCAGTCGATGGGACTGCTTCCAACACACTCATCCGATTGGCTGGCTTTCATAGAACCGCCTCAGGTAAGGTCATAAGCATGCAGCAGATGAGGAAATTTAGCTATGTCACAGAGTGCATGATGCATGTTTCAGTCTGCTAATATTTAGCTTGGTGTTTCCTTTATAATCACTTTCTCTATGCTTCACCTGGATATATTAACAGGAATGATACAAATGTCATTTCATGTGTTTTAAATCAAGCTTTTCTTTTACATTAATGTCATCTGTACATTCTGTGCCTTAATTAGCTGTACTGACAGCTTTCGCTCAGTAGAGGGCAGGATGCAGCCAATTTAACATGACTTTTTTAAAAATCGTGGCCTTGAACCAGAAGCATTGTTAGACACAAGGAACACAATCTGGTACCTGTAGCATGCACTGTAAACACAATATATGTGGTCCAGGATTTGGTTCAACCTTTAATAATATATAATTGATTTCCTATCTTTAAATCCCATTAGACTGGTGAGAAAGATTAAAATCTCATTGCACTACTCCTCTTATGTATTTATCAGCCCCAGTTTCCTCTTTTATAGCCAAACAGCTCTGATCTGTCAGGTCATCAGCCTCTGAGCCTCTGGGGCGTATCCTGCAGTGTCCTGGGAATTTTTATGGCACATCTGCCAGATGCTCGTTGGATTTAACAATTTAGAGGCCAGGTCAACATCTTGCCAACTGTCATGCTTCTCAAGATGGTTTTTAAGCAGTTTTTTGCAATTTGGTGAGGAAGTGTTGCTCTCCCGAAGCATTTATCATCATCATATAAATTTATCTTCATATTAATGCAAAGTTATAAAGCAAAGCTAAGGTTAAATTTAATCTAAGAGTCGTGCCAGGCAGATAGCACCCATATCCTGTGTTTGTGAAGACTCTGCAGAACCCGGTCTGTCTCCATGTGAAGGTTAATTTAGGCTGTAGTGTGATTCCAGGGGCAGTCGTATTGAAGTGAGGATTAGTTTAGATTAAAAACCTGTAGGGATTGGCTGAGAGTCCTGAGCAGAGTAGGAACACCCTTGGAGGAAGAATGAGTTGTAAACAACTTCTACAGACTGTTGAACCTGTTTTTCTGCTGCATCATAATAAAGATGAAAAGACAAAAGGAGCTTTATGGAAATACTTCTTTACCGATTGTTTTAGGGATCGTAAACTTGAATTCCCATCGTGAAATCGGCAGGATGACGGGTGCGTCATTTGCAGCACCCCTCACTTGAATATCCCATCACTACATGCCATTAAAGTGGGGCGATCAATATAACTTACTTCATCTGTCAGGAGTCTTAAAGCTGGGGCTGATCAATGTATGTATAAATGCGTTCACAGTGCTCTTCATTGGGATGTTAATGACACATTTTAAATCTCTTTGCCATGTGGGCTCTTAAATTAAGATCAGTAAAAAAAACTTGCATACATGTCAATAGTAGATGGAATATTTAATGTACTATAAACATACTTTTAGATTTTTAAGTTTAAATGTACCTGTTTGTCTGTTGTCCACAGAGGATGGAGATCATGGGAGGAGGGATGGTGTTGTGAAGAGGAGCCAGCAAACACACACACAGGGTTCATATATCTGCAGAGGCTATGCATCAGGAGTGTCCGGAGTCAGTCTGCAAGGGCCGCTGTCCTGCAGGTTTTGTTGTTTCCTGCTGCAGCACACCTGAATCAGATTAAGGGGTCAACATGATCGGGGAGAACCAGAAAACAACCTTTTGAGGAGAGCCGTTTAATTTGAATCAAGTGTATTGGAGCTGGGAAACATGTAAAGGCTGCAGGACTGCAGCCCTTTAGGACTGGCCTGTTATATCCTGTACGTCCCCTCCAGGCCGCCTGCCACAGTTGAAGTGATGCAGAGGTCTGACTTTTGACTGTTTCCTGATTTACACCAGATCCAGACTCAACCACAGCACCACAGTTAAAACAAGCTTCATGTTTGCTAACTCTGCAGCAGGTTGTGTGGCCGGCTCAAAGCCAAGGTTTTACCTACCATACATACACAAACACACATTTTTTGCCTTTTTCTTTACAGAAACATTACATGACTACGGCTTGCATCTCTGCTTGCCATGACGATAACTATCCTCTCTTCAAACTGAACAATCATCCTGTTGACTACTGTTAAGCTACTGTAATTCTGTCCGTAATACATTTAATTCACATGTATAAGTTCACAATGGGAGATAATTTATGTGTTTTTGTCTCTTTTTTTTCCTGAATTAAACCAGCTAATAAGATCAATAATAGTTTTATCTAAATAAACCACAAAAATGGAGACCAAACGTCCTGTTTTTAATTAATCTGTTACAATACAATGCTTCCTTCCTGTTTTATTGTTTCTAAGTTTGTAATATAATGCTTCATTCTGTCAACATGATCTTAGCATGCTAACCAGCCACATATACTAACCTATTCTAATTTATAGGTTTGTTTAATTTATACAGATTTTTTTTTGCCCCCTGTGAAAATATTCTATAAAAATAAATTCTTATTGATTGAACTGAAATGTTTTTCTTGCTGTGGGGATTCTGTGTTCTGATTGGCTCTTTATGCAGGATGTTTAGTGTAATTGAGATGGATAAATATATAGTAAAAAATCCAAAAAGTACAGTTGCGTTGACAGTAAACAGCTAACTTTAAATGAATATAGGTCAGCACATAAAAATAAGTTCACGATCTTAAGATGCACGTTTATCTATAGATAGTAGGATTATGGAAAATAACCCTGTTTGTGATTTAATATGACTGAAAGAGACTATTTAATCATCATGTGATATTTTACATATCAATTACTGGCTTCATAAGATCATATGGCATTAAATCATCATCAAACTGGTGATTTATCCTCTTGATTTATTTCTACATGAGGCACTTTGTATCAGGTGTGGGTGTGATGGACAGAATTAGGCACATTTTTCTTATACTCTCTAAATTTAGTCCTTAAAAACTTGTCCTTTTAATGTGCAGGATCAAAAAAGTTTGGGTCAATTTTATCTATCTTTGATTTAATGGCTCGGTGACAATGATTACATTAGTCACGAAGAGCTTCATTTTCATTCATTCACAATAATCGTTGAATTAATTTCTATTATCACCGATATTTTGTATCTCTGTTGTCAAATCAGATACTTCAGTATAAATTATACCAACTCAAAGTGCAGCAAAGGAGGAAATAAGACGTTTGTCTTAATAAAACCATAATAAGAGAGCACTTAGCCATCCTGCCATCACCTCTCCTGTCTTTTCTTACTCACTGGTTAGTGTCATCATATATGGTGTGATTTTTCTTTTCTTTTTTCCCTCCTTCTCAGCAGGTGGTTGGTTTCAGTAGCAACACCGTCAGAGACAAAAAAAAGCTGTCAGGTGACATACAGGCAAAACCTGACAGGTGAGTAGCAACAAGTTGTATAGCGGAGACGACCATGCTCATCACAATACATGACCTGGGAAAAGCATATGCTTTTAAAGCAACTAGCCCTACCTCAGGCACTGGAAATCTGAGAAATGGTGACACACACACCTCAGTACGATCCTATTTGTCTGTTTACTGAACACATCTGCAACATGGGTCATTCATAGTTCACTCAGACATGAGAAATGAGGTGGATGGAAAGGTCAGGAGGCTAGTACAGAGTTGTGGTAGAATGCAAACAGCTGTTATCTGTCTTACTTTACAAAATTATATTTCAACTTTGAATTTTTGGGTGGTTTTCCTTCATTTATTGTCACATGAAAATAATCCCAGTGTAAAGGTAAATTGCTTGGTGACGTAGCTAATCTGACACAATACCCTGCTATAACTTTCACTAATGGGAATTAAATTGCCTGCTTAATTTTTTTGTTTTGTGTTTATATTACATCTATAAAGCTTTTTATAAAGATTTTTTTTCAAACGATAAAGCATTATTCATTAATATTTTCTTGTAGATTTTCATGTTTAGAATTGCATATAAAATTGGTGAAACATGCCTCAAAGGTATGTCAGAGTTGAGCTGCATCAAGTTGTCTTCTTAAAAAAAACAAAAACAAAAAAAACAATAACACATTTTTATCAAACTTTAACAAATCACGTATGAGATGAACATTTCACAGATGAGTCCAGTCTGATAGATGCATGCACAATATACTATACACTTATTTGTAAACATACATATATACACGTATAGGGGAGACTGGGGTAATTTGTGCCATGGGGCAAGTAGTTCCACCCCTCTTATCTAGAAAACCATAGAAGAAGTTGGTCATGTGAC
>JAOXYM010000005.1:21701350-21711833 GCA_028567055.1 Leptatherina wallacei
AGTTCTCAAAATAATTATAAACAATGGCTTGAAAAGATGGGAGATATCAATATTCAACACTTTATTTCTATTATTATAAGCAATAGTTTACATTTTCAGATGTCCATGTCTACATTTAACATTTCACTAGTTAAAATTATTTACTAAGATATTTTAAAATTTATATAAATGCAAGAGTAAATTAAAAAAATAACAACAGAATAAAACAAAATGTTAAACTCAGTTCACTGGTGAGTTGTGCTATTTTGAGAAGAGGCCTGTGGGCACCTCATATTGTCTCCAGGGGCTACCTGTGGGCACCATGTTGGTGCTAATGTAATGAGGTCACTAGGTGGCGACTCTTAACCCTGTTTTTAAAGACCACCGGTAACAGTGGCTGTGTGATTGTTGTTTTCTGACTTCACCATTGAGTAAAAAGGTTACATTATTATTACATAGTTGTTTACTAATCATCTGAAAATGGGTAGAGTAGAGCCGGACCAGTAGAGTAGAGTAAGTGGACCAAGTGGAAGAGGGGCTGATTCAGCACAATCTTCAGGAGCCACTGCCATTGTTACATTCCTACTCTCAGACATTCAAAGGCATCTACAAATCTTGTTTTTTATTGCTAAGCTTCAATTATATACTTGCCATACAGAAACGAGCATATGCATCCTTCAAACAGCAAGCAAATCTCATGGAAATATTAAAGTGTCAAAACATTTTCCGAGAGCCGTTTAATATGACTCGTGACCTTCTGTTGCAACTGTATGGTTGTTGCAGTCATGTTTTAAGCTTTACCCCTGGCCAGGTTACAGAACTATTTCAAAGTCAGGAATGTCATAGTAGTGAGATACTACTTTGATATTTCGCTATGGTGTGAAAGTTGTGGCAATGTTGTTTGTCAGGATAGCCGAGCGGTCAATGGTGCCACAATCAAAGGTTGTTTGCTTCCTGAAAACAGGGATTTCTGGTTCTTTGAACAGAGATGTGGGTTCAAATCCTACTCCTGACAGTGTCTTAACCTCCACATTTTAAATGTCTATCAGCAGAACATGAAAGACATTTCATGCCATGGTGAAGAAAACGATGTGTGTTGAAACAGAACATCAAGCTAGGCTTTACATAAATTTCCGGGTACACTCGGAAATTTGTCAGAACTATCAGAATAGATCAGTGTGGAGCAAACTGAGCTCTAATTAACGTTTTCTTGCTACTCCAAGGCATAGGCTTGAATGAGTGCACATTCATTGAAGGATATTATTAGTTAATTGGTTTATTATTATTTTATTTTAAAATGTATTATTGTGTAGTTAGATTACTGTTGAAATTTGCAATTTCCCCTTGGGGATCAATAAAGTATAATTCATTCATTCATTCATTTAAATCAGGAGGCTGCAAAAAAAGAGAGGCATACCATTTTTATTCAAACTTTATTTATGAAATGAAAGCCACAGATGTGTGTTATTATTAGAAATTACATGTAGTGTTTAGCTTTGCTTGTTCCAATGTTTAAGCAAAACTTGAGTCCATGTGAAAAGGTTCATTATTTTATCTGGAGGAAGTTTTTTATTTTTTTTTATTTTTTAATATTTTATTATTTTTTTTACAAATATTAATGTTTCCCCATGACTTTGTCCAAGTTTTGGATTATGGTCCACCGTGTATTTGAGTTTGACTATCTAGCCTATTTTTTTCTGGCAGTTATGATATTCCATACCAGGGCATCTCGGTTTCGAGGACTGGTTTGTCTCCCTTGACCCGGCCCTGAATGGCTGTGGGCCGGGCCGTCAGTCTGTGAGGGGGCGGGACAGGTGAGAGGAGGCTACAAGAAAGAGGGAGGAAGATTTCTTCCTGCGTTTGTTATGTGTTTTGCCATGTGAATGAGGGGGAAAGAGGAAAGATTTAAGGGTTTTTGGGATGTTTCGTCTGTGACAACTTTTCCACGCGACCGTCGTGTCCTCCCCCCAATTTAACCTAACGTTTAGTTTTTAACTCCAGCTGCGCGAGACACTCAACGTTTTTTAAAATATTTTAAGGGAAATCTGTCAACAGTTTCACACATTTTTAAAATATATATATATATATTTTCTTTCTTCCTTTAACGAGTACAGCTTGTTTTCACCTTTTTTTAAAAACCGTTTTAGTAAAAAAAAAAACCTTTTAGGTTTGTTTTGTAGCCATGGAGAGGAACGAGTATCCACATCCGTTTATCCACGATGTGAAACTGACCACGGCTCAGAGAATCAGGGTAAGGTTTGATATTATTGCTACTTTCTTTTAATAATGGCTGCCGATAACATCCGCTAAAAGCTCCAAATATAAATTAATTCAGAAGTGAAAGAGACATAATTTCATTCACCCTCAATCACCTGAAACTAATTGAGCATTGATTAGCTGGGAGCGATGCGACTGGTGGGAGTTAATTGTTTTGTTGCCCCCCCCCCGGTCAATTTAAGTAACTTAGTTCATATGAGTTATGATTTCTTAGATTTCCTGATGGAGATATAATTTAATTAAGTGTTGTTGAATAAACCCTACAGTCCTGACAACTCTACTTATTTTCCCTTTTTTCTTATTTGCTTGTTTTTTAATGTAATCCTAATGTAAAATACATTTTAAGAAAATAAAACCCTATAATTTTGTTTATTTGAGCATTTTCAGAACTGCTGTTCAATTACATTTCAATATTTAATTTTCGTGAGATGTTTTTAGGTTTTTTTTTTCTGAAATTTTGTTGTTTTTGGTTTTGCACCTCCATCATCTCTCACGTGAGCTTTAAATTCAACACAAACATTTAGGAACAAAGAAGCTTTCACAGTTCTTTACCTAAACAAAATAGGCAAGTCATAAATGTTCTCTGGCATGAGCAGGTGTGTGACTGATGACATACCAAAGAGTTGCACAATGTGATGGGTGCATCAGTCAGGCTGGGCTATATAGTAGAAACAGATGATTGGTGCATGTGATTGTGTTGCTATATGAAATAATCAGAAAAAATAAAGCAGGGTTTTTATCAGCCTTGTGTATTATTGAACTCTTGATCTGTCTTTAAAATATTCCAGTAATGCCTTTTTTCCTCTGACGCTACAGGGAATCATCCTCGGCAGCATCCTCTTCCCTTTACGCATCGCCCTCACCGCCTTATTGTACCTCATAATGTGGCCTCTCGCCCGCCTACGATTGGCTGGCCTGTCTGCAGAGGAGCGCTCTCGACCCGCCACAGGCTGGAGACTCTGGCTTCTCCACCCAATCGTCTTGTTTCTGAGCCGAGCCTCGTTCTTCTCGCTGGGTTTCCTGTGGGTGAAGGTCAAAGGTCGTAGGGCTGACCTGAAGGAGGCACCGGTGCTGGTAGTGGCACCCCACAGCGGCTTTCTAGACATGCTGGTTCTGTGTCAGACCCAGCTGGCGACAGTGGTGTCACGGTCGGAGAACACCAAGCTGCCGGTCATAGGAGGTAAATGACTGCAATTCAGTGGATGTTTGTGTGGTTTTCTAAAAGGAAAAGTGGGGGTGGAAAAGTTTAAGTTAAATCTGTTGCTGGTTTGTCTCTTTTTGTGTGCAGGCTTGGCACATCAGTGGTTATTAAATTACTGATGTAAGGTGATGTATGACAGAAGTGCTCCTATATTAATGTTGAGAATTATATTTTCTTCAGTGTAAATTACTGGTAAAATAAGGAAAGTTGTCATTTATATTTTTATATGATGCAACAAGTAGTACCCCCTCCTCATTTCTCCACCTCATTGCATCTCCTTTTTCCTTTTTTTTTTATTTTTTAAAGGGGAAATTTAAGAAAACATCCAGATGTTGCACCAGAGCAGCAGACCTTGACTCCAAAACAAACCTGAGCCAAAACTAAAAAGCTAAATATAACTTTCAACAATAATTGGGATTAAATAGATTTTGCCTTGCCCAAAACTCCACTTTTATAGCTGCTGACGGGCAGTCTGACTCATTTTATCCATCTTCGTCACAGTTGCTACTTTCATAATGTCTTAATGATACTTAGAAAATAATTATAATAATCATTTCTTTGCTTGAATGGCATTTTCAGTCAGTGTACTCAGAGATAAGAAATCTCACCCCAACTTCTCCGCCTATTTCTCATGCTAACAGAAGCATTGTGAACAGAAAAGTCTGAGGAAAATACAATTATGTAAGGAAGCTTGAAGATAAACAAGTGACTCACTCTGTTGAACAATTGGTATCTAATCTGCTCTGGTACTTCCTGCTTTCATATTATTAGTCGTCCTTATTCTGCTTGTTTCTCTAGTTTTGGCTCAAATGTTGATCTTGTGACCATTTTTTAATTTATGTTTCATGTTGTTTCAGCTCTGCTGGAGTTTAACCAGTCTGTGCTGGTGAGCAGGAAGGACCCGGAGTCGAGGAAGAAGGCAGTAACTGAACTCAACGAGAGGCTGACGTCTAAGGGCTACTGGCCGCAGGTGAGATGTGCTTGAAGGATGTTTCAAAGATTAAAAAACAACCACCAAAAAGTACAGCCAGCGTACATCTTACAGGGTTCAGTGGAAGTTGTTTGTGTGCTAAAAATTTCCATCAGTATTTTTGCAACCTGCAACATGTCCATAAAACGGCCCAGTTTCCCGTGTGAAGAACAGCCTGTTAATGCCGTCACGGTGGCTGTGAATTCCTCTTGTCAGTGCAACCAAAAGCCTCGAGTCACATATTGACATTTTTCCGATTCTTGTTTTAGATGCTGATGTTTCCTGAGGGAACCACAACTAATGGCCGAGCTCTCCTCAAATTCAAGCCTGGTGAGCATCTGTAGTAAAACATGCATCTTAAAAATGCGCACACACACACAAAAACGGAACATGTGTCATGCCTGTCCCGTCTGGTTTCTCTGGATGACAGAACCAGACTAGCCGGAAATGATGTTTCCACACATCCATGTAACAACGAGTGTTGTGAGAGGCAAGGGCGTCGCGGCTTAATGATTGACTACACCTTCCTCCAAGGCGTTGCTCTGTCATTCCAGTCTTTTTCCTCTCTGTCACCAGGTGCCTTTCTTGCTGGAGTCCCTGTCCAACCAGTTCTGTTGCGTTACCCAAACAAGCTGGTGAGTGAAATCAATGAGGAGGGTTTTTAGCTGCTTTCTGTCAGGACAGGTCCCTCCACATATGGATTATGTGACACCGGTGACGGCCGTTTTCATGATAGCATTAATCAGACATGCAAGGAGCTTACTTAAACAACTGTGCAACTAGACATGTGAAACTTCTTGCATCCCTCTTCTGGCTTCAGAGCCATTTTCTTTAACCCATTTTGCATCATCTGCCGGCTTCACCAATAAAATTGTACAAATTGACTAAATTTCCAGCAGATTCTGAACAAATCAGAGGGGAAGAACAAAACATGAAGTGTGTTTTGATAATAAAGGCTTTGAATTGATCTTTTTAATTGTATTAATCTAACACTGTTTTTACTGTAATCAGCTGATATAAGCTCAACATAAAAACTACATTTACCTTTTCCTTTAACAAGTTTTCAAATATGCATTTTTTTTCTATCCAGACAGGGAACTGGGGTTTAGTCTAAAATGAGCTTTTGATGGGGATTAACATTGAATTCAGACTTACTGCATTTGAGTATCAACACTCATTTTTCTGATCACATATATTTCACAGATTTTCCTTTTTTAAGAAAATTGCGATGTTCTGCCTTCACACAGCAGCAGTTTTTTGTAGAGCGGGTATATGACAGAAGTCGCTAACGACCGCATGGCAGCTCGCTTTGTGCAAAATCAGTATGTTCATATTAAAGGTGCCCATTCTGTGGTGGCCCTAGGTGTGTTTGTGTGACTTTCTCTCTGTTGCTGGCTTTATGATCAAAAAGAAGTAAGATGTGGAAGATAAAGACCATGTTCACTGAATCAGTGACTGATCTTATGAGAAGGCCAGTGAGAACATTACTCGTTTTTTTTTTTCTGTGCCATTAAATCCCACACCTACCTAGGAAGGTAAGAAGTAATTATGTAGGAAAGAAAAGATGCCTTTTAGAGGTGTTGCTAATTTTCCTTTTATTAAGCAAGCATGCATTCAAGTCCTTGATGCTTCATCACCTTCACGCTGCACAGATTTAGTCACTTTAAAAAAAAAAAAAAAAAAGTACTGCATACTGAAGTAGGTCACGGTAATTTACGTTCATTGTTGCCCATATGTTCGAGTTAAATCAAGTTTATTTAGAGCGCGCTTTAAAATGACGCTGACTAAAGCATACTTTGGAGAAATCCCATAAGAAAACAAAATAAATTACTTGCAGGACTGAATTTAAGGTGTATTTCTAATACTGGAAAGGGAACATTTTATGAAAAAAAGAGAAATCAGCACTTTGCTTTAAGGTTGTTTTTAAATGTTACAGAATTTATATGAAATAATAAATCAGTGTTAAGGTTACTAATGTAGCGTTCATCTTTAGAAGCTGCTCAGTCTACAGTAGCGTCACAACTCAAGTTTATTTTTACATTTCTGTTTGCATTCTTCACGGTTTCCTCGTTGCTTTCCTGCACAGTTATACATACACTCCTGTATTTTTAACTGGCCTCAGTTGCACGTCTGAATTTCTCTCGTGTTTGTTCCCCTGACTGTTTGCATACCTGTTAAAGTGTGTGTGTGTGTGTGTGTACATGCTGTAAAACACTCCCTCTTTTTCTGTGATAAAGTTTTCATGAACAATACTTTTATAATGGTTCCCAATGTTTGATCATTGATTTTCTGACTCTCCCTCAGGATACTGTTCGCTGGACATATAAAGGAACAACCTGGTGAGTTCCTCCATCCTGCCCATTTATGTCCTATCTGTTAATGTCGCTGTTTTATTGCACACTGGCCATCATAAAAGCACGATTATGGAGAGGATCTAAAGTAGGTTTTTGTTTTCTGTTGGGCGGGGTTCTGTGGAGGAGGATTTTTATATAAATGTAGTAACTTAAGTCAGACTTTTTGGGATGCCGCTTGCATAAGTGGCCACAAACCTTCATTATTTCAGTGGTTATTTGATTAGAAAAGGACTTTAGATGCTTTAGATATTTTAATAATGCCAGAGACTTCTAAACGTCTAAGTCCATAAAGATCACCTCCATCATCAATATCTGACAGTATTGGCAGCATAGTGACACTAATTATCCACAAATGCCTGAAAGATCATGTTTGAAAGCAGCTTATCTGAGCTTGAACAACTATTGTTGGAAACTTTTTTTGGAAGAAATGGTCAAAAATCAGACAAACTATATAAGAAAGTTGCACAAAAAAATGAATTAAAACACTGAACCTTAAAAGAAATTAACTTTTTGTGTTCCTTTTTATTTAATCCTCTTCCCAACTATAAGACCCTTTATAACTTCTGATCTTGTTTATAGTAAAGTTTATTCAGTCCAGACCCTCTTTTGTTTACATTTTGGGGACTTGTGTAAGCTGTGCGTGTCTGTTTTTTGTCTTCACTGCAACAAATGGATTTTTGTAACCTACACACACACACACAGAGAGAGAGGATTGCTGGAAAATCCCCATTTAAATCTATTCTAAAGTGAATTTTCTGAATTAGTTTTGGTAGCTGCCAAGAATATTAACTTTAAAACTGAAATGTAATGTGTGTGTGTGTGTGTATCTCCCATCAGGACAGAGGCACTGTGGCACACCACTTCACAGCTCTACACCAACATGACTGTTGAGGTGAGATTTATTTCATTGTCTTTTCCACCTGAGGCGGTGAACACGGGGGTGTGTTCACTGCAATCCATCATCACTGTTGGTTGTGGAGTTGATGCAAAGTAATGCTGGGGCTCGTGCTTGGGTCAGGCCATATCTTGAGTTTTTCTTGTTGGATAGAGGACTGTTTAAATGTTCTGGTTCAATGACACATGTATTTAGTGGTTGATTCATGGTTTACACACTTCTTTTGACATTTGTTTTTTTTTTTTTTTTTTGCAGTTTATCACCTTGTTAGAGAACAGTGTGTTCTGCCATTGATGATTAAATGCTGTACAGTTGCACATGGGTGTTCAAAAGTTTAGAGAAAGTCAGATTAAGTTAATCCATGAAGGTTATAGTGTATTGTAGATACGTTCTGACATAATAGAAAAAGCCAAGTATCCTTAACCTTTTTGTGAGTAGTGTAATGGTAAATGAGATATTATAGGATTGGGCAAATCTTACAAGTTCTTCTCAATATCGAGTTCATGTGCTCTGCGGCTGCTGCCTCAGTCTACCTGATCGTCTTGTGTTTATGTTCTGTGTGTCTGTTCTTGGGCGGGTTGTACTGGAAGAGTTTCGTCGTGCCGGGATGCTGGTTCAATGACGGTGTTTCTAAAGTTCTTCTATGTTAGAATTTAAAGGGCCTCAAGTTGCGCACTTTTCCTTTCCTATAACACGACTTCACAGTACCATTTCTCTCCTCGAGCAGAGGCGCAGCCCGACCCTTCCCCACCCCTCAAAGTGCAGCATGTAGAGTTGAGCTACAGGCTGCACCCCAGCCTGAATTTTCACCCACTTCTCGCCCCGAAAACATCCACGTACTAAAGCCATTTACACGTGTTGTGCCTTTTATGAAAGAGTGTGACAGATTACTCAAGCGGTAGCCTGCCATATGGCTGAGGACACTGTCCTTATCTCGATTGTACAACAGGACGACTTTGTACAGCTGCTAAAAACAGCTTGACCCAATACATCTCTTACCAAGTCTGAGTTGCTCTGCAAGTCAATCAGTAAATGAATGAATGTGAATGAGCCTTGCTGCCCGGCTGATGGTGTGGTCACTGTTTTATTTGTTCCTTTTTTATCAAATTAACAATGTTATCATACAAAAAATATTATCACAAAAATGTCGCCTAGCCCTAGTGTATGCAGGGATCTTTTTCTTTTTTTTAAATAAACACTGCTTTATTTTGTTTTTAATGTTGTTTGAAATTCCGTTTTCCCTCTGGGTTAAATGCAGCATTTTTCATTCATTATGAAGGACTTTTTTGTTTTTGTCTGTCTCAACTGTTTTTCTCACGACTGAGCTGTCGCTCTGACTTTAAACTGCTGTCTCCTTTGTATTGCGCTGTAGTTTCTGCCTGTGTACAACCCTTCCCAGGAGGAGAAGGACGACCCCAACCTGTATGCAGACAATGTTCAGAAGCTCATGGCCAAGTAAGGAGCAAATTATTTTAACAGTCAGCCAAACCATAGAAATGGTCAAATCGACTCATTCTTATATTTGGCATCGTACTCTAAATCACTAGATGTGTGTCTCCCATGTCTTGGAGTTATGACCGGCTTGTAGGTGTTGTATTTACATTAGGCTGCCACTAGATGTTGCATGAGTCACTCCAGTTTGCACACATGAATGCACAACTGGCATTTTTCAGCTCTGAGTTTTGCTTCCTAGCAGACGGGAAGCCTGATTCAATAAAAATGAAACTACTCAACCTCTACCTAGAATATCCAGATGGAGCACAGGAGTGATGTAGTAACAACAAGCCTTGGATCGTAATCCTTTTAATCATTGCTGGACTCTTTATGTAGATCTGTGTGTCAGCTCAGTAATGTGGTGGTGGTCTGCTTCAGGGCCTTGGGCATTCCAGCTACTGACTATGTGATGGAGGGCCGAGTTCCTGTGAGTAAACTGGGTGGTCTCTCTCTGCCACTGGACTCTCCTGCCAAGGAAACGATGTCGCTGCTGCACAAAAACGGGTAAGAAAGGATCTTATTAAAATTCTTTTGCCGTTTTGATTTTAGTTTTCTCCCCCTCACTGTCCTCTGTGTCTTGGTCCCTCAGTCTGGGAGCTCATGAGCTGGAAGTTGCGCTGAGCAGAATGATTGACAGGTGTCAGTCGGGGACTCACGGGTCAAAGGCCACTGCAGAGGAGCTCACCTCTATTCTCTCGCTGACGGATAAACAAACAGCTGTCCATATATGTGGTCTGTTCTCCAAGGTAGTTGTTTCTCTCTATGCTCTGCATGTCGTTCTCATTTTTGTTCCTTTGCTGCTGTAAACAAAGAACTGTCCATCCTCTGGGCTTCTATGGCTTATCATGATGTTACTGGTCAGTTTTAAGCTTCTAATCAGGAAACAAATAACTGTGGTCAGATCTATTAACACTTACAATGAAGACTCCTGCTGAAGCATCAAATAGTCTGTACAAAGAGCATCCAGTCATCCTGAATGTGAATATTTATTGACTTTTCTTGGCCAAAGATAATGTTGAGTGAAAAATCTTCTGGGTTTTGAAAAGCTGTTGTGAATGAAAATCTTTGGAAAACATGACTAGTATGCCCCTTTCACACTAGCACCTACTCAGCCCGGCACCACACTGCCCGGTTTGTTTGTGTTCCCATTACCATTTTCCCGGGGCGAGTCGGGCCCAGTCGATACTATTTTAGCACCTACTCCATCGAGGTTCTATCGGGGCCGAAAATGGTGAGGTGTGTAGACTGCAGGCCGCTATTGGCCAGAATCTGACTTCATGGGATGACTCATTAGTGCGACTCCAGACCGCGCC
>JAOXYM010000005.1:21724167-21746649 GCA_028567055.1 Leptatherina wallacei
GTGTCCAAACTTTTGGCCTGAAGTGTATATGCACATTTGTCACTCACATGCCTGCATATACACATACACACAAACACTCATTAGTTTGTGACTATTTATAGTAAAAATATGCTGCATTTGCGTGAATGGATTAATATAGCTTATTCTGTAAAACACAGGAAAAGCAATGTATAAATGCATTACAATTGTTCATTCAGCCACTGACCAAAATAAGCTGGAAACATGGATGAAATGAGACATTCCTCTTAACTCTCCCACTGAGTTTGCCAAATGTTGCTGGAAGTGTTTGAAATCAACTCCTCATCCTCTTCCTTTAGTCTCTCTTATTTCTGTCCAACCTAGCTTTGCTGTCTACCCCTCATCCACGCCTGAATGTTGAAGGACTAGACTGTGAGGCAGCATTTTAAAAAAAGACTGTGCCATGCCTCTGCATGCAGAGGGAGAGCCAGTAGTCACTGGCACAACCGGTTAGAACCGCTCTCCTTTAATAATTAAATTATAAGCCAAGTAAAAAAAAAAAATGCAGTTCAGCTATATCCACCTATTTTGTCAGTTTTCTCTCAAGACTAGAGTGTAAACCTGTCTTTTACTTTGCGATTGGAGGACACTGAAGAGGTTAATATGCTTATTGTTTTACACATCCTTTATTTAGACAGATATCAGGTTGTTATGTGAGAAGGATGCCTCATAAACCACCCACAGCAAAACATTAATGTTTTGTAATGTATATAAAAAGGCAGGTAGGTGGAAATTAGTGTATGGCCTTTGACAATGTTGTTGGTGTTTATAATGAGGAAATGCGTGTTGCTGTTGTAGCAGAGAAGTAGACTTAAAGGGACAAACAAGAAAGCTTTTACCCATCAACTGGTGTCGAAGCACTTTAACACTGCATGAATTTGTTTTGTGGTACGACAGGCTGTATTGTGGAACTGTTAAAGCGATTATTTTTCACAAGTGCACATGACAGCGGTGCTTTGTGCTAACTACAACCAGTCATTAGATCTTGTAAAAGGAAAAAATTGGTATGCAAGTTGTATAATTTACATAGTTAAAGCTTTTGTCACAGTGGTCCCAAAATGTAGTACGCAGTGTTCCTTTTCGCAAACCAAGTATTTCGTTTAAATTTTTTTCTTGTTTCTCTTTCTCTCTCTCTCTCCCTCTTTATCTCTGTCAATGGTTTCCCTACTGTCCCTTCCCTTACCGTTAACTCTACCAATGGCTTTCCTTCCCACACCCTCTCCCCTGGATGTGACCACTAACAGGTGACAGCGTCAGATAGAAAGACTGCTTCAATTCATTTTAGAGATTTCCCAAGTAATGACAAGAGAAAACATGTCTTGTTTTCTCTTGTAGCTGCTTGAAACTGGTTTGCTACGTGTTTATATTTATGGAACCGATCCTCCTGTAAATCACTTTGATAACAGCTCAATTTTGATCTGAATCACTAAGATTTTTGTTGCTTTTCGGCACAAAAAGAAATCTGTGTTACTCTTGTTTACATGCCTGGTGGACGACAATCAGTTTGGATTAATGGAGAATTTCAGCAACAAAAGAAAACATTGTAGAGGCCGCTGTTACCTCAGCATCAATTGGGAGATACACTAGCTCAACTCAGGTCAGCACAGCCCTGGTCATTACTCTGTGACGCCTCCTACCCAGTCCCTCCTCTTCCACATCCCACACCATATCCCACCTTTCCCTCACTAACTTTCCCAAGTAAACCGCGATGACATCGGTGCGCTTCACTGTGACGCCCACCAAGGCGGAGGACCTCCCGGGACTGTCCGACACGTCGCCTGACATCAGCTCCCGCTCGGACACCCGCGTGCGCTTCGGCTCCAGGGAGAGCGTCAATCGAAATGACCTGCTCAGTGAGGCGTCAGCAGGTGTGACAACTACCGGCACGGGAGGAGGAGGGGCTGATACACCGGAGCACTGCAGCATAGAACAAGGTGAGGAAAACACTCACACATACACACACATGCTTATTGTGTTGTTAATGTGTTTTAGGGTTGCATATAAATGTTTCAGCGTGACGTCAGCGCAACTGAAATGCTTCATGCCAGCAGATCATACACCTGCTCTGCTGTTCTGTCGCATCTAATCCTGCTGCTTAAATTCCTACACACAGTGAATCCACTGCTTAATCCATATGCTTGAGACATGGCAGACAGCCTGTTTTCTATCACAACAAACAGAGTGAAGGGAAAAAAAACTGATAATGCCACACCTTATTGAGCACTACAGTACAATGTCTTTAGGACTGTTCTTCTAGATGAAGGATTTGTTGAGGAGACTTCACTGAGAGATTAAGTCTTTTGTTAAAACAGGAGTGTTCATTTAGTTGTTTCCTGATTTTATTTCAAATTTCACTGATTCTCAAGCTCAAGCTTCTTGTTGCCTTTTGAAGTGTTTAGTTGAGCTTTTTTTATATAAGTTATTCAATTCAATTCAATTCATCTTATTTGTATAGCGCCAAATCATGACAATGTCATCTCTGAATCAGTGCCGATGTTGTGTCACATGATTAATTACACTGTCAAATAGCTGTTTCCACTCCTAGAAAGTAAACACGCCCAATACCAACTGATGTAAAAGGGACCCCATGGTTCGTTACATATTCCCATGACTACAGGAAAATAGTTTTTTCAACTCTAATTAGCTTTTAAGTCAGTTTGCTTTGACTACATATATTCTATCTTGACCACAGTCTGAACCCTGTTAGACAAGTTTTCTTATCTTTTCTTTAAGTAGTCTTAAAGAATAGTTCTCCAAATTTCATTAAGGACATTTAAAAGCTGTTCTTTGGATGTTGGGAACCTTTGGTTCTTTTCTCTATCAGATGATCTCATGCTGCTTCAATAATGTTGAGGTCTGTGCTCTAGGGAGGTTTCATCACTTCATCAGACCTGTTGTCGCTCATTTTCAGCCCAATTCTTGTATCATTTGACAAATCTCAGTCTTTTCTCTCTGTTTCCCCTCCTTAAGAACGGTTTCTCATTTCTCCATTTCTGATGGATCTTTCAGGTCCTGTGTCAGGTCTTGGCTGGATTTTGTTTCCTTTTCCGTCATCACATCACTTTCAGATACTGTCCATCTGCTGCAGATAGTTTTATTAGTTGTGCAACTTCTTTTGTCCTCATGTGTCGGGGTTTCATCATATTATTTATCGACACACCACGCACCAAACTGGAATATGCAGTTTCCTGCCAGAAGTTTTTGAAAATCCTATTTTTGATAAAAAAAATAGTATTTTATGTCTGTCAAACTGTGTTTTATTTAAAAATTTTTGGATGTCTCATTTACTAGATAAGACATATCTAATCAGGCACATTATTTTTCCTGATCAGGAGGGAAACATCTAGAACATCTCTTGTCTCTCACCTATGGCCAAAGTGAATGGTTTTGTTTGTCTTATTTGATTTTTTTTTTTGTTGAAAAATGCCTCATTTTAATTTTGTACAGTAAAATTTTGAAAATTTGCTTAAAATTTGGTTGAGATTTGGATAGAAAAAGTATCTTGTGTGTTAAGGATGCGAAACTGACAACAAGTCACGATTCAATTCGATTCCAATTCTTGGGGTGACAATTTGATTCTGTATCGATTCAAACCGATCTCAATTCCCAATCAATTCTCTTTGAGTAACAAAGGGTGCCAAATCCAGGAATATCTACATTCCTCGATAAGCTAGAAAGAGTTCTGAGGAATGGTTTTATTAGTTGAAAGAAAACTGGTTATGTTCAAGAAAAAATAGTTTTTCAAGGTTTAAGTGATTAAAAAATTGAAAACACACAGAGGCAATCTTTTGACAAAGAGGTTACATTTATTTTTGCTTACCTGGCAAAATGTAACATTTCTTTGTAACTTAACAGTAGCTTTTAAAGTAGTCAGTCAAATACTTTTCAAGTCTTTTAAAAAACAATTTTTGGAAATTTTGGGTTGATTCTGAATCTTAATAAATAAGAATCTCCATTCTGACGTTAATCTTTTTTTTTTTGCACCCCTATTATGTGTACGGTTTTCCCCTGCCATGAAGTGTAGTTACAGTAGTTATAATTGGTCAGGGGTCTATATTAGCCTACGGTGGCCATGATATCAATTACAAATATTGTGAACCTGGCATTAAACATTTTTGTAAAATAGTAAAATAGATCACTCACCCGCGACCCTTAATTGGATTAAGCGGTACGGAAAATGAATGAATGAAATCACTCACACAAATGCAGTGGCATTCATTACTTCTTGTTTTGAGTACTTCACTGTTGCAGTTTAGCTGCCTCAAGGTTTAATAATTTGTTAAGTGAGTTATCATGTCTCATATGCATCTGGGCATTTTAATTCAATTGTCCAGTAAATTACATGGAGTGAATCAGGAAAGTTCCCCTTTGGCAAGACAGACATTTATACTCACAGTTTCAGAGCTCTCTTCGTCTTCTAAAAAGAGAAGTGCTATGTTTTTGAGTCATCATTATGCATGTAAGCAGTTAAAGTGTACTTTAAATTGTGGCTCTTTGGATCAATAGATTAATTTGTTTTGTAAGTTGGCTTAAACTTTCAGTAATGCAGGTGGTTAGACAGAAAAATGAACATGATTTCAGCTTCAGCATTATTGCAGTGAACAGATGTTGAGGACATTAAGGCAGCTTCCCCACTGTTGCTATCTTCCCATCTACAGAAAAGATCCCATTCCCTGCTTTACTTAATGGTAGCTGACAGCAGAAACCTTTTCACACAGACTCAGTTTCAACAGGTTCAGATGAATTGCTACTAATTTTAGATGAGGATCCCTATGATAAGATGGATGAAGATGGCTTGCTTCCTTTGACTAATTTGACTACAGCATCATGTAGAGTGTCATCCAATCTCCAAAAGTTTGTAAGAAATAGCTATGCTGATTCACTGGCTCAGCAAAGAGCTGTAAGTATAGAGAGCTGTAACAGTATTAGCTACACTGATCCACTTAAGCAGTTACATAGTAGTAAGGATGCCCTATGTTCTTTAATAAGCTTCCATAAATAGAAATGGAGACAGTTAAGCCGATTGAGCTTCAATCAGGCTGTTGTGATGCAGTGGTTGGTTGTTTGTTCTGTGTCATTCTGGGAAAAAAGAAAAAAAGTCAGAAATTAGAGTGATTATGTGCTGAAATGGAGAAACCTTCTTGTTGTTGACATGAGTGAGTCAGCGTCCTGGAATGATCAGAAGAGAGGAAAGCTGATGCTCTGTGATCCATGTTTAACACCAGGGACCATGCCGGAAACAAGTTTTATACTATTGCATGTTATCCCTTGAACTGTATTGTTTGTTTTTATCCCTCGATTCCATGAATCAATCAATCAATCATTATTTCTGACAGCAGTAAAGTTGGTTACTGAAGCTTGATGTGCATCAAGTCCAATGATGGATACATCTGGGTCCAACAACTTTCTGCTTCACTGATTGCTCACACAAACATCATACTTTGTGTTTGTGTGTGTGTGTGTGTGGGGGGGGGGGGGGGTTCACACCCAAACACACAGCTGCGTTTCCTTGTGTGAAGCTGAGTGTAAATGTTGCACTGAGGCATCAAGAGGACACTAAAAACTCAAAGATGAGTTGTTGCCACACAGAGAGGATATTTAATCACAATGTTGATATTTATAGAACTATACAGCTCCGAAGTTGCAGTACACTTTTTCCCATCATTTCAAAAGACAGGATGATACAAACTCAGTATTTATTATGAAACCTTATTATTATTACAGCCCCCCAACACACCACGTACCTTTTTCCACCTCTTTTCTCAACTTCAGCCAGGGTAAAGAAACGGAAAACTCAGCTCTTATAATAAGCTAAAGCGTGACAACACTGGCTGAAATATATCACACAACAAGTCAAGAATTAGTAAAAGGACAAACCCATATGATATCTACTTAATGATGCACACTTGCTCTAAGTAAACAGGGCTCTGATACAACCACTTAATTCATTGACTGTGTAAATTACTATTATATTTATTTATTTGTATTTTTGTTATTGTGAGAAAAAAAGAGATAAAACCAGTAAGTACTGAAAATGTGTCTAAATACAACCTCTGACATGTGAACTGGTGCTTTAAAGCTAAATTTATTTGGTTTAAAAAAAAAACTAATTTAACATTCTGATCTTATTTTATATGGTTGTCTTTATCTCCTTTTAGCACTTGTATCACAGTCTCATGATGTTTTAAGTTATATTTATGCAGGAATACTAAAGATTTGACAAACTTTGACCAAGTCATTGCTACATTACTACATTGTTTGTGGCAACTAAATTTTTTTCCAATTTTTACAGACAATTCAAGCCAATTTATTGTGATCTAATTAAAATAAGTCCACATTAGTCCAAGCAGAATTAAAAATAAATAATGAAATCTTGTATGTTCCTTGCAAAGTCCAAGTTGTTTTTATTTATCATTTTAATCAACAGTCAAAATGAACAAAGGTTATCAATAAATATGCATAAAAGAAGCAATTTTGGCCATTGATCTTTAAAATGATGTTTAATCTCTTCTTGATTAAGCCTATTTTTTCTGCCTCCTATTCAAAATGACACACCTAAAATAAATGAAGTTTATCTTCACAACTTTAAGGGCCATATGTAAAATCTCAAAGTCTCAAAAGAAACCTGAGATATGTGAGATTACTACAAGTATCAGAATCGAGATGTGTGTTACTGTATCAGAGTAAATTCACCTGGAACACAGTAGAAAACGTAGATGTTTATTTCCTACTAAAAACTACCACATTACTTTCAGTGAAAACCAGAGGATAGCGGCCCAGTTTATCTAGGAATGAGTAACTTAATGTCTGATGAGGAACCGTGCAAAAGTACAAGCTAAAAAAGTGAACCTGAACAGTTTTACATATGTTTTAACAGAGGCGTCACACGGGTAAATATCTCAGTAATCTTTCAGCTATTGTTGATAAACAACGCTTGTATCTGTCATCCGAGTAAGGAAAATGGAGGGATAGCCAGTAAAAATTCCCATTACAAACACCACGAGGATCCAGAAAGAAGTGAACCCCAAAAGAGTGTATCATAGGAAGAGTGCATACTTCACAATAAAACTTCCTTCATCTTCATGGAAACTACCAGAACCTTTATGATTCATTTTAAAACAAATGCAGAGTCATGTGTTCTCCCATAAGTGGAGGTTTTTTTTTAGATGGAAAAAACTTTTGACCGCAAAATAACAAAAGTAAGAAATATTTAAGGATTTTGTCATTTTTATTTATTATATTAATATTTTTTTGGAACTCTTTTGCTGCTAGTTCGCAGTTTGTCAAACAGCAATAAGACAGACAGTGTCTGCTTTCATATGACAGCTTGTTTGTGTGAATTGTGTTTGTTTCTCCCTGTCATTTTGGTATGCTACATGTTCAGATTAGTTCTTCCTAGCATGTGCAAAGATCCTCTGTACTGCATATATCTCATGCTGCTGTCAAGAAAAAGCTCATAGTCATTTCGTCATTAACCCTTAAACGGCCTTAAATTTTCCAGCGACTATAATAAATTTAATTTAAAATGTGTTGAAATAAACCTGCCTGAGCCATTCTCTACCACTTAGTTTGGGTTTGTAATGCCAAAATTACTATTTCATATTTGACAGTTTCACTATTGTTACTATATAATTAACTGTAATCTCAACCATTTGTTAAAAAACATTGTTTTATTATTATTGTCCAAACAAACAGAAAAAATGCAATGAAATGTTTTTTTTCTTGCTTTTTTTCAGGGTCCGAAAATTAAAGGGTAGATTACACTTCCAACCATTCAATCATTTTTTGGAGCCGTGTGAGGCAGAAGCTCTCAAATTTTTTTCTACAGGAGTCATCAAAATTCATATGACCCTTGACCAGCTCTGCAGGAACTGACAAATAAAGCGTTAATGTGACGACAGTGTGGAGAAGTCACGCTATCAGGCCACAGTCCAGTCAGCCTGACTGCACACAGGTTGTCTGCACACACATGAAATATGTGACTCTTGACTGTCCTGCCCAGCAGGTTAGGTTACCATGGGCGATCCCAGACTGGTGTGTGTGAACATTTGTTCTTACATGTTGACATACACTGACTTAGTTCATGTGTGTTCATGTTTGAAGAGAATATGCTGTGATATGATTAATACACACATTCTTTGAGGGGAAATAGATTAATATACATTGAATGATTTGCTATGTGTCACTTTTGAAGAACAAAAATATCCACATCAGCCATCAGCTTAGTTTTTCCCACCATGCCGCCGTGCTTCAGCTGCTGATTATTAACCAGCAAGTTGCTTATGAATATGTGGAATGGGTCAGATTCACACTCACTATCTTTGGCAAAGTGAAGATCTGTGATCGGGATGGGAAGTTAACAACCAACAGCCAAATGTGTTGCTATTTTTTTCCTTAATTTAAAATATGCAGCCGTATGGCATGTTACCCTGACAAATTGTGAGCAGTTTCAGTGAGTATTCAGTATTCCAAGAGTGAAGGAGAAATGAGGAAAAAGGAGACTTGACTGTGTTTTTTAACTTTTTTTGACATTGTGGGATGATGTTTTGCATTTATTGCAGAATGTGTTCATAAACATTTGTAAGTAGGATTTAATTAAGAAGCACGATAAAAGAGCGATAAGATAGAGAATTTTTCATGTTGAACAACCAGAAAGCCTATATTTTTCTTTCTTGCTTTATTAATTGGTCTCAAGTCGCGTCCTCGTGTGAAGCGAGACACTCAGGATAGAGTTTTGCTGCCATTTGCGCGGCGAAGCCTGGAGGGAAGTGATGTTGCTGAGTCAGGTGTTGCTGATGCAGTGATCTGTGCTGACTGAGCCAGAGCTGAACCAGGGACATGGTGGCGGTCGGTTTCATTACACTGTGGGTGTGTATGAATCTGAGTGCAGCTCATTCCTTCTGATGACAGCAATGATGGTGTCCTCCTCTTTCTCCAGTCACATTAAACATAGTTTCCTGCTCTCCTATTCTCACTATGTCCTTCTTTTTTTGAATAAAATCATCCAGGTGATGGAAATTCAAAAATCTCCAATGTATACATCAACAACACCCACGGGATGGATGATGATGACTTCTATGACAGAAACTTGGCCTTATTTGAGGTGCGAAACACAACATTGTCACGTCACTTGTATTCTGCACGTTTTTATTTATCATTAATACAGAGTAGAGATATAAAAATAAATGCATAAATAATGAAGCTTCACATTCTGTCTGTTTATGGATCAATTTTCTGCTAAACACCAGCCAAAAATAACCAGCTATTGTGTGGAGGCTGCTGCTAATTTCAGCTTGTATGGATTAGAGTTTTCAGGAAATGGCTCTTTTCTCTCCCGCCTTTTTATCAAGTATCTGTTTTCTTCTTTGTCTCTTCAATTTCCTGTTTCTTTTTTCCTCCTTTCTGTTTCCTTTCTCTTTCTATCAGTTATTTGACATCCACTTATTATTGGCTCTTTATTCCTTTCCTGTCTTTGTGTCTGTCATAATGAACACTGTTTTTGTTTTTAATCTTGTTTCTGCTCCTCTTCTCGGATCCTCTTTTTGTTCACCCGTTACCCCCGACCATCTTTTCTTTCCTTCTTTTTTTTATCTTCTTCACTTTGCTTGCTGTCCACCTCCACCTTTCGTTCCTGCTTTCCAAATTTGCCATGTATCTCAATAATCATTCATTCTCCTCACGCTGTTATCTCCCCATTTCCTCCTGAACCAACAGGAGGAGATGGACACTCGGCCGAAGGTGTCTTCTCTTCTCAACCGCCTGGCGAACTACACCAACCTGCCGCAGGGGGCCAAGGAGCACGAAGAGGCCGAGGGCATCGGTGAGAAGAAGAAAGCCAGCAAGGTGAGCTACACTGCGTTTGTTAAAATTACATGATAATAAGAATGAATGAGTTTGAAATGATTGTATCACTCTATGAAATGACTTGAGGTGATATAAATACATACAAAGAAAAGAAAAGAACAAATCATCCATGTGTCCATTAGTCATTGCTGGTCATGGAGTTCCTGTCTAGACAAATCGTATCTTGCAACTCAAAGTACATAAGGATGTGACCCTGATGTGCACCGCAGTGGTCGCTGATAAGGCCGGCCTAGATAAGACGGTCTGTTGTGGTTCAGAGTAATTCAACTTTGTCACCCTTCTTAGACCGCACACACGCTGGCACATTTGCCAACAGATGGCAGGGAAAAGTTAAACCAAAACATTTTTAATCTTCCCTTCTGGTGCTACAGTGTGTTGAGTATAAGCATGAACATCCGTCTGGTGAATCAGGGAATGATCTCCACATGGTACCTGCTCAGAAAAATTGTGTTGTAGCTTAGCTAGAGGGGGAGAAAAATGAAAAACACTGACATGTATAGATCGAGGTTAGAAATGAGTGGAGATCTTGAGAGCTCTCAGTTGATCGAGTTATTATTATTATTATTATTATTGCTATTATTATTATCATTATAATTATTGTATTGTTCCTTGTAGTGACAACCCCTTAGCCCAACAATGCAACAAAGAATAATACTAAAAAAGGGGAAAAAAAGGTGAGGTTATAGCCCCCATTAACTTCCTTTCAAATTTCTCCTTCCACCCCACACTCGCTTGCCCACCCACCCCATCAGGCCCAGCCATTCACTTCCTAAAATACTTTATCTTACAGGTTTGTGACAATATACCAACAATTACAACACAAATAATTCATGGGAGAGGACTTTTTTTTTTTAACATAATTTTTTTTTTAAGGTAAAACAAAACAGAAAAGTCTTTTTAACTTGAACGAGGCACATTAGTTATAGACAGGTAGTGTACATACGATTTGATAAATAGTAGTAATAAAAGTAAATTACATCTACGATATGTACACACTTCTGTGTACTCACATAGAATATACATGGATGTGTTTTTATACACACAATTCCTTAGGATAATGCAAAAAGATTAGGCAGGAAAAAAAAGAAGTTATTAACTTTATTTATTTTTTGAACAAGGTAAATTGGGTTATGTCAGAATAGAATTTTAGGATATGGAAATTATTATTATACCATAAATGAATTGTATTCCATTTACCTTCCAGTCACCACAGATGGGGACGTTCATGGGCGTTTACCTGCCCTGCCTGCAGAACATCTTCGGCGTGATCTTGTTCCTGCGGTTGACCTGGGTAGTGGGAATGGCCGGAGTGCTGCAGGCCCTCTGCATCGTCTTCGTATGCTGCTGCTGTGTGAGTGTCTGTGCGTCAGATGACAGGCATGATGACAGAAAATGAGAGCTCTCTAAAACGGCTGCTTGTGTGACTGTCTCTCCTCTCCAGACAATGTTGACCGCAATATCGATGAGTGCAATCGCCACTAATGGAGTTGTACCAGGTATTGCTTCATCTCTACACCTATCATTTCCTCTCTGTCCATGCATGTAGAATTAGCCTGGGAAGTATGGCCAAAAAAAAAGCAGATCTCCGTATTTTTAGGCAGAATTCAAATAAATGAAACATAATCTCATTATTTCCTATGATTGTTTATTATCATTATATTGATAATTATAGGGCACAATGGTTTTTGCAATGCAAATAACAGTGAAACCGGAATCAATTGTAATTGTGGAATTTGCTCATATGTGGTTATGATCTGTTATCACCACCAATTTAACAGTTTCCAGTGCCTGAGCTAAATGAACAATAAAAGCTCGATGAAAGTTGAAGGCCTTTTGACCACTGCAGCCTCCCGTCTGTGTGACGTCACTTGCACCAACGGGAAGCCGACAGAAACATCTAAGTTGCACATTTCCTAGATGCAGCCTTCCCAGGTTTGAATCTCAGCCTTTGCTGCAGGTCATGCCCTCTGGTCAGTAAAGGCCTGTAGAGCCCAAAAAAAAAAAAACTTGAAATTTTGTTCACCCATCACGTGATTAGAAACGTTTCCCTGAAAAAAATGAGGTTACATAATAAAAGACAAAGTTCAGGGAAAACCTGGAAAAGATTGAAAGGGATTTCATTTGGCCCTATAATAGTACTTTAAATGCTATTTACATTCTCATTACTGTCAATCAGATGTTGTTGTTATACAGTTGATTGAAAAGAATATAACAGACAATACAGTGCAGGAAGAGGCAAAAATCAAGCTCCCACCTATAACAAAAAACTATGGAAAAAAGATAAATAAGGGCTCTAAGAGTAAAAAGTAGCCATTATAAAACCAAACATCTTAATTGTAGAAAAAGTGCCAGCACTGATGAGGCTGAATTGGTTGTTGTTTATCCAACACTAGTTGCTCTTTTAAAAAAGGTTTGCAGACAAAGTTAAGTTGCTAACTGTGTGAAGTTGTCAGCCAGGTTCTGAGACATTGGCACATTATTTCTATCAGTCACACCTGACAGTAAAACACAACCAGTAAAGACAGGAGAGGACAAGCGAGTGCATGTTTGTGCAGATCCCTTCTTATTTCTGACTTGACCCACATTTTTAGGTTGATTGTTTGGTGTTTACAAACCTAACAAATGACTATTGGCAATATACAGCGGAAATTTCCAGGTTACTTTTCCCAGTTTTCCATCTCATCTTCCATCTGTAGAATTAGTGTTGAAGTCCATTTTTTTCTAACTAGTGTTATTTCTGTTTGTCCTGTCTGTCCCTCTGTCTGCCTCCCCCCTCTCTGCATGTACATACATTAAAAACGTAGGATATTTATCTGCCGTTGACATTAACTTTCACCAAAACAAGTGAAAGCAAATATCGCAAATGTGAAAGTAGTGTTTTTTTTCCATTTTCTTTCGCCTCTAGCATGTGACATTTTAAAAAACTAAAAGTCTTGTGTAACATAGAAAATAATGGTTAACATGCGTTTGGTATTCAGCATTTCATTTCATGCTTTCTTTCTCACCTGAACAGCTTCGAACTCTCCTGCTTTCTCACCATCTAGTCTCAGATGGTCCTTGATATTTTGTCCTTGTGGTTTACTGTGGGTGATGGAAAGAATTAAAGAAAAAAGAAAAGGTGTTTGGTTTCTTATATGCAGCTGAGCTCTGGAAATCATTCAGCTGGGGATGATTTCTGAAGGCAGATAGGATTGTTTTACTATTTTCCCCCAAAACCAGTGAAATAAACGTTAAAAAAAAGTCTTTCTAGCAGTTTATTAAGCACATAAGTGGTAAATAAATATGTTAAATATGTTTAAACCCATGAAATTGTCTTAATTTACTCTTTGTGAATTATACTTTTGTAATAGAAAGCTGCATTTTGGAAACCAAACTCTGGATTCTGAGCTTTCAGCCAGTAGAAAATATTTAGTTGCTCTTAATGACTGATTCCCCTCCATGTACTCTTTTTTCTCACTATTTCAAATTGTATCCGCAAACTGTGAATGCTATTTATTGCAACTCACTTGGGATGCTGGTTGTGTTGGAATTGCCATGTGCAAGAAGGTCTTCAGCCAAGTTCAGGCTGAGATTTGCTTAAAGATCATGCGGTTTGATTCAAAAACCAAATTGTTTGATGACAGGGTAGTTTCACACATCAGACCCACTGATGGTTTTTTCCAGACGGGAGCTCGCTAGCTCAACTAGCTGGGTTAAGATGGGAAGTCATCTTTCTGTATTCCCTGCTAACTAGCTACATAACAAGTCATAGAAAAATGCTGATGTATGTGGATAAGTTATGTTGCAAGTTGACTATCTCAATTACAGTTTTATTATATTCTGTATCTGAGTTACCCCAAGTCCTACAATTTAAACAGTGGCAAATGTTTAAAGTAGTTTTTACTCTGTAGCAGAGCAGTACTGACCTTTGATAACCAGGAGGTTACTTTGTGTTAGGGGTGTAAATCACATGTTTAATCCTGATGTGATGCATCGATTCAGTAGATAATAAAGCTGGGATGAAATGATTTTCTCCCGATTTGATTCTTTTATGATTTTTTGGGTGCAGATTCAATTTAAATTGTGAATCTTTGATGTTATATTTCGATATTTGTATGATTTTTATTTATTTTAATTTTTCTAGTTTGCTTTTTTAACACCAGACCATGTGAAAAAGTTGAATGATGATGATGTCTACAGACGATATCAGGAGCCATATTTCCCCAAAAAATGCACATCGCATGGAGTCAGTTTTTACGATTTAATCAGCAGAATATATTTGAACCAGCTGAAAATGAGGGATTAAAATTGGGGGGGGGGGTTAGAACAAAACAGTTGATTAAAAGATTGTAAAACTAAAAATTGCGATTTTAATGTGAATAATTTTTTTCTCCCACCCCTACCTGGTAGATAATGATTCTTACCATTTTACAAATGTTAAATTTTTATCGATGTTTGATCAATATTTCCAATTTGGATTGGTGCTATTGACTCATTGATCATTGAATCAATGTTTTGTGTTCAGTAGACTTAATCTAATCCAGTTCTCTGAGTGAGACAAAAAAGAGCAGTTGTCATTTGCAGATACTATTTGACCAAAACTGTTTTCCTTCTTTCTTTCTTTTCTTTCTTTAATGTGTCATATAGATGATTATGCTTACTTCTCCAAGCATAGGAAGACTTCTCTCATCAGCTGTCCTCTTTTCTCTCCCCTTACCTCCCGATATCATAATGTAACTAACCATTCATCCCAATCTCTCTCTCTCTTATGTCCCATCGGCTCTTCCCATTTTCCTTTACTTTTTACTATCTCTCTTCTACCATCAATTTCCTTCCTTCTCTTCCTCTGCATTTTCACTTCCTCCATTCCTTGTGTACCACCTTCCCTCTTTTTTTTCCCCCTTTTTTTTTTGTTTTCCTTTTCTGTTCAGCGGGAGGCTCGTACTTCATGATTAGTCGGTCTCTGGGTCCAGAGTTTGGGGGTGCTGTGGGCCTGTGTTTCTACTTGGGCACCACCTTCGCTGGAGCCATGTACATCCTGGGAGCTATTGAGATCCTTCTGGTAGGTTCTTGCTGCCATTCAGTGTTTCAGTGAAGCACAATGAAACACTGAATGGTTTCAGGTTTTTACAGAATAAATTTGTGTTTTATTCCATTTTTGTCACACGACATGGATACTTTGACTTTCTGTTACTGTTTTCTCATCCTCTTACTTAGCGCTGAGACAGAATCTTGTGAGGGTTACTGGGCAGCATCTACTGAAACCTAAAAATTTGAATCCCTGACTTTTTGTCTTTTCCATCCAGGTGTACATCGTACCTGAGGCAACCATTTTTAAAGGTGACGGGTCGACCATGTTGAACAACATGCGGGTCTACGGCAGCATCTGTCTCCTCCTGATGTCTTTGCTGGTCTTTGTCGGTGTAAAGTATGTGAACAAACTGGCCTCCATCTTCTTGGCGTGCGTCATCGTCTCCATCATTTCCATCTACATCGGAGCGCTGGTGTCTGCCTTCCACCCTCCAGATTTTACGTAAGTATAGATTTCATATTTCCAATGGTAACATGTTGGCTGTTTCTGTGACTTGTCACAGTTGTGATTGACTGCTGGACTTTTTATATGCAGCGTGTGCATGCTGGGCAATAGAACCATCAATGGCCACGATGTTGGCAGCTGTTGTGGGAAAACCTTCAATAAAACAGCAGAAATATTTGTCAGCAACTTCACAGTTGATTATGGTGGGTTGATGCTTCTTACTGTCATTCCTGTCACATGAAATGTCTTAATTACATCTGTTTAATGTTTCTGACGTTCATCATTCCTCCCATTAGAGAACAGCACGGGGGAACCTACCCATGCCCCTGCTATGGTGGAAGAGCCCACAAAACTTTGGGGGCATTTTTGCCCCAGCCAAGCACTCAATGCCACCTGTGATGAATACTTCAACTCCAACAATTTCTCAAAGATACAGGGGATCCCTGGTCTGGCCAGTGGGATTATTTCAGGTAGAGCGAGTTGTGTTGTTTTTCTGACTGTTTCTAACTCTAATAAGGCCTACAGCCTGGAAAAGGAAGGAGGCTGTCCCTTAGGCACTGATTAACCCTAAAAATGCATCTTTTTTCATTGATATTACATGCTTACATGTTTTCTTTTATCCTATGAAAATGATCTTTTCAAGCATTAAAAGGGTTTAGATTGAAATTTTGCCTTGTTTGATATTATATTGCAATATGTTTCATTAGCTAAAACCTTTTCACTCTAAACATTTTGACATCAGGTCCAGGGTTGTGCTCGCCGGTTCATTGTAGAGGTTTACTGTAATACTAAAAGGAACTCAGCCATTGTTAATGTCATTATACCTGTGTTTCTCAAGCTGGGGAAGATAAAAGATGTCCCCTGTGAAAAGGGTCTGTTTACGTTGAAAACTTAGTTCTACCTTACAAGTGGGAAGGATTGATTTACTTCTGAGTTTAGAAGCTCTTGCTTATAGCTAGAAATGCTCAGCTTCAGAGATTCCTGCAACAAAATGTACTTGCCTGTAAGGACAAGTTGACCCTTTTCAGTTTTAGTTTACTTAAGATTGGAAATTATCACTTAATGTCCATCTTAAAGATTTTAACAGTACCAGTTTTGATGAAGAAAAAAGAGCCCTTATTAAGGAGCATCATTACAGATACTGCTAATCAATCTGGTACTTTTGTGGTATTCTTATTGATACTTTTGGTTAAAGATCAATTAAACAAACATCTGATTTAACATTGTTTTACTGGCATGTTTGTGTTTAATAATAAACCTCCCTGTCTTTTTTAACTTTAAGTAAAAAAAAATGTAATGGAGCACTTGTTCTTTGACAGTTTTTTTCTGTGCAGTATTAATGATTTCATTTTGATTATTGTAATTGTTCCTCTGCTGCCTCTGATTTTCCGTTTGCCAACAAACCAAAAGGTTTCTGCTTTGCAGAAAGTGAGCCGATGTTCTCATGTTAGATTTAATTTAAGAAGGATTTGCAATCAGCTTTTCATAACAGACTCTAACCTACCCTAACATAGAGCAACTGGTGAGCTGAGCAATGTAAAACTATTTCTCCTGCAGAAAAGATTCTCCACTTCTATCAGCAACACTTTGGAGAACAAGTGTGTGTCACTTAAAAAGAGACATCCATGCTCTCAGTAACAAGCTGTTATTGAATCTCCTCACAGTGAACCTGTGGAGCTCCTACCTCAGCAAAGGGGACGTGGTGGAGAAAAGCTCACTCAGCTCTTCTCACGTTGCACATCCAGCATCCATTGAGCAGCCATACGTGTTTGCTGACATCACGACCTCCTTCACACTGCTGGTGGGCATCTTCTTCCCTTCAGTCACAGGTAAAGACTCGTGTCTTTCTTGTTTGAATACTGAGGCATGAGAAATGTACATGTGTATCATTTTTACATTATTAACCCTTCTTTTAATAATAATAGTTTTCCTCTCTTTGTCAGGAATCATGGCTGGATCCAATCGGTCCGGGGATTTAAAAGATGCTCAGCGCTCTATCCCTATCGGAACCATCTTTGCTATCCTCACTACCTCTCTCGTCTGTATCCTTTTGTGGCATGTTTTGATTTATTTCTCTGATTAAAAGAAACACATTTAACACATTGCAGCTAATTTGTTTTCTGCAAATATTTGCCCTCTTTGGCTCTTAATAAACAACTTTTTAGCTCAAATTTAGTTTCAGTCATTTATTTGCTTTTTTAAAAAAAAAGTCCCTATGATTCTGGGTTTTTTTTTCTCATCATATTTTGACTTTATTGTTTTTTTATGGCACATCTGCTTTGGGTCTTGTTTTCCTGAATGCTGTCCTTGTAGACCTGAGCAGCGTTGTGTTGTTTGGAGCCTGCATCGATGGGGTCGTCCTCAGAGACAAGTCAGTACATCTGCTTCAGCGTTTGTTGTTGTTTTGCACCAATTAAAGCAAAAGTCAATTTCCCTGTGTAAAACCTCGAAAAGCTTCACATTCTGATACCTCTATAGGTTTGGAGATTCGATGAAAGGCCAATTGGTGGTGGGGACTCTGGCCTGGCCCACTCCTTGGGTCATTGTGATCGGCTCCTTCTTCTCGACATGTGGCGCGGGCCTTCAGTCGTTGACCGGCGCGCCCCGACTCCTGCAAGCCATCGCCAAGGACAACATCATCCCCTTCCTCCGGGTTAGAGCTGCACATATTTCTTCTAAATACAATTACAGAGCTAACCCAACTTTATTTATGAAGCACATTGAACACAACCACAGTGGACTACAGTGCTGTACAGACAAACAAACAGTCAATAAAAGTAAAGCAATAGAATTAATAAAAGAATATTAGAATACATAAAATGGCTTCTACTTTAATGAACAAGCCTATCATAAAGATTTGTCTTTGATTAAATGGGAACATATAGGTCTTTTGCCAGATGTTGAGCTAGCTTGGTCCTTCTTTAAGGAAAACTTTGAGAAAATCGTAAATAAACATGCTCCTATAAGGAAGTTCAGGGTGAAGGGGCGAGAAAACTCCTGGTTCTCTCCAGAAGTGTCTGATGTCATTCATCAGCGTAATGTGGCATGGGCCAAAGCCAGACAAAGTGATTCTGCCAGTGATTGGTCTATTTTTGATAAATGCTCTTCTCTTATTAAAAAGGCTAAATCAGAATATTACTTATCTGTCACAACTGAGAACCTTAATAATCCACAGAAATTTTGGAAAGTGATCAAGTCTTTATCTGTAAACAAAAGCCCCCAGGTTCTTCCTACTTTTGTTTTAAAAGACTCAGTCCCAGTTTATGATAGAAACGAGGTCTTAAACTGTTTTGATAAGCATTTTGTGTCATCCTGTTCTTTGTTTGACTCTACAGGAGCTGCCCCAGTGCCTCAGTGTACAAACTCTCAAATGTTTTCTGGGGAACCTTTTACATTTGTATCTTTTACAGTGCAGCAAGTTCATAAGGCTATTAAAACTCTGAATCACAGAAAACCTCCTGGGCCAGATTTAATAGAACCTTTTTTATTGAAAATGGCTGCCGATTTTATTGCACAGCCTCTTACAGTACTTTTTTATCTATTGATTGAAAACAAAGAAATTCCTTCAGGTTGGAAGTCATCTTTTGTTGTTTCTCTATCAAAAGGATGTGATCCAGCAATTTTATCTAACTACAAGCCAATATCAAATCTGTGTGTCTTGTCTAAAATTCTTGAAACTCTTGTGTGTGATTAACTTAAAGAGTTTCTATACTCAAATGAGCTTCTTTCTAAACTGCAGTCTGGCTTTAGGAAAAAGCACAGTACCATCTCTGCTGCTACAAAAGTGATCAACGATATACTTGTTGCTCTTGATAAAAACCAGTCCTGTGCTGCAGTTTTTATTGATTTGTCAAAGGCGTTTGACACTGTCGACCACGCAGTTTTAAAGCGTAGGCTTATCAGTTTTGGTCTGTCATGTGCTATGTCTATCATGTAGTTTCCTGGTTCACAAATTATGTGACAGGACCCAATGTATTAAATATGGTGGTCTGTGTTCTGAATTTGTGAGTATCCACAAAGGGGTGCCACAAGGTTCTATTTTAGGACCTCTCCTATTCATCATGTACATTAATGATTTGGGAATGTGTCCGATGCTAATATGCATTTTTATGCCGATGACACAATTATTTACTGCCCTGTTCATCCCCTGCTAGTGCTGTTGAATCTCTGCAGAAAGCTTTTGATGTGGTGCAGCACAAATCATTTTCTGCAGCTCCAACTAGTCCTTAATGCTGACAAAACTATACTAATGTTGTTTTCAAACTCTAGGAAGGGTTCGCACATTATCCCCACAGTGTCCACTCTTGAAGGAAATAAAATTGAGGTGGTTCATTTGTACAGATATCTTGGCATCTTGCTTGATGACACTCTGGCTTTCAAACCCCATATTGAGAACCTTGTGAAGAAACTCAAACTGGGTTTTTTATGCCGGAATAAATTTTGTTTTTCTTTTGAGGTTAAAAAGCGCCTTGTCACAGCAAATTTTTTATCCATTTTAGACTATGGAGACCTGTTGTATATGATTATGAATGCTTCAACTCAATGTCTGAGAAAGACTCTGTGTATCATGCTTCTCTGAGGTTCATTACTAACTGTTGGGCCTTGACCCATCACTGTGAACTGTATGCTGGAGTGGGCTGGCCTTCTTTGTCCACCAGGAGGTTGGCTTACTGGTACACCTTTATTTACAAGACCATGCTTGAACTACTACTCGTATTGTTGTAACTTAATCTCAGTGAGAAGTGTTGATTCTTATGGTTTGTGTTCTAATGATTATTTGTTGCTCTCTGTTTAATTTATCCGCACCGAACTGGGAAAAAGGGCTTTTGTCTTCTCTGCCCTTCTACATGGAACATGTTATAAAAGGCCTGGAAACTAACAGAACTTATTTTGTTGAATGACTTTAAATCCAGACTGAGAGCACTAGAGACAGCCTCTTTAACTTGTAACTGTTATGATTTATACATCATTTTAATTGTTGATTTTAACTGTAACTTTTTGGCCTCTTGGCCAAGACTCCCTTGAAAAAGAGTTTTTTTATTTCAATGGGACTTTCCTGGTTACATAAAGGTTAAATAAAAAATAAAACAAATACTAAGCCAAAGAATCCGGATCTACTGGTGGGGTCTCAGAGCCACAAAAAAACCATAAGTTCAGTTTTTTCTTCATTGAAATTTAAGAAGTAATGAGCCATCCAGGCTGTTATTTCTTGAGGACATTAAAGCTCTGGTCTGACAGAGAAAGAGTTATTCTTTTTCAGAGGAAACTATATTTGAAATAAAATACAGTGTTTCCTGAGCGTCAAACAAAGTACAGCAGATATAGAGAAAAAAGAAGAGTCTAATACTGAACCTAGTGGGACACCGTATAAGAAAGAAAGGAAGGGACAGAGGTTAATGTCAAATCCATTCTCATTGAAATACAGTTAGTCAAACATAAGCAGTGAAATAAACATCAAATCTAATGGAAATAACCTGGAAATGGTGATGGGTGGATTCCCCCTTTGTTATATATCTTTTCCAGGTATTTTCAGTCTAATTTGTAGTTGATGAGGAATTACAGAATCTTTCACTTTTGCATTTAACTTGTTGTGCTCAAACTAGTATTTTTAAATATTGTAAAATAAGACTCGTAATTATAACAATCCTTACAAATTTTTCTCTATTGTGAATGATGACTTGCTTTATTTATTTATTTTTTAAATGTGGGTTTAAATATTTTTGATTCATGAATCTTGTACTTTGAATGCTGGAAGTCAAAAACCAATGAGTATTTTGTAAGCAGGAGCTCGAGCTAAATTCTCCAAAACCCAGCATTGAAACCACTTTTAACAAACAAGGAGCTTTCTGGGTTAGAGGGACCGATTGTTTTGCCTGTGTCTATGCTGTAGATGTGTATACAGATGTATATATTTCTTGTGTGTTTTTTTACTAGGTGTTTGGTCATGGGAAAGCTAACGGCGAGCCCACCTGGGCTCTGCTGCTGACGGCGCTGATTGCCGAACTAGGGATACTCATCGCCTCTTTGGACTTGGTGGCTCCCATCCTTACAATGTGAGACATGGCTCTGTGTGTGTGTGTGTTTGTGTCGAGGATGTTATAATCCCAGGTGTTTTCTTCTCCACGATGGGCTTTAGATCCAGTTTTCTGCCTCTGCAGGTTCTTCCTGATGTGTTACCTGTTTGTGAACCTGGCCTGTGCCCTCCAGACTCTCCTCAGGACGCCCAACTGGAGACCACGCTTTTCTTACTACCACTGGTACTCCCTAACACACATGCTCACACACAAACATATGATCAATGCATAGACAGTTGTGAACCTCTGATGATCATCTGTGCAGGACTTTGTCGTTTTTGGGGATGACCATCTGCCTGGCTCTCATGTTCATATCCTCTTGGTACTACGCAATTGTTGCCATGGTGATTGCTGGCATGATCTACAAATACATTGAGTATCACGGGTATGTTGCCATGGAAATGTATTCTCTCCACATGATTATACATTAACAGCGTGATTCAGACTTGTTTGTGTAAATGTATTTGTTAAGAACTTTTAGTTTATTTTTATGAATCACTAGTTTGTTTGTTTGTTTTTTACTCAGTTGAAGGAAGAACCTATAGTCCACATCAGAATGTTTATCAATTCTGTTTGTACATGTGTTTATCAGGGCAGAGAAGGAGTGGGGGGATGGGATCCGGGGTCTGTCACTCAGTGCTGCCCGTTATGCCCTTCTGAGATTGGAGGAAGGACCACCACACACTAAAAACTGGAGGTACTGAACTCTTTATGTGCTCCTCATTTAGGTTTAAAAAAAAAAATATATATATATATTTGTTTCTATTTGTATCATGGTTTTATTTGTGTACATCACTTGTTCAGCTTTGGTTGTTTTAAAGTGCTTTATAAATAAAGTTGGTATGGTAGGTTTGCTGAAGAATCTAGTCTGGAAGTTGAATTTTGTATCAGCAGCTGTTTCCAAAATCTGACTGTTTGGCTTTAAAAGTGAATAAAAAATGTGTGTGTGTGTGTGTGTGTGTGTGTGTGTGTGTGTGTGTGTGTGTGTGTGTGTGTGTGTGTGTGTGTGTG
>JAOXYM010000005.1:21746749-21765129 GCA_028567055.1 Leptatherina wallacei
TGTGTGTGTGTGTGTGTGTGTGTGTGTGTGTGTGTGTGTGTGTGTGTGTGTGTGTGTGTGTGTGTGTGTAGAATAACTTAAAGTCTAAAGTGAGAGCTTCACTGTTTCTGATATGAGTCCATAAATCGACTCTCTCACTTTCACACACGTTTTCTTTCCCTTTCCTCACCAGGCCCCAGCTGCTGGTGTTACTAAAACTGGACGAGGACGCCCACGTCAAGTCTCCGCGCCTGCTGACGTTCGCCAGCCAGCTAAAGGCAGGAAAGGGCTTGACCATTGTAGGCACCGTTGTCTCTGGCAACTTTCTGCACAGCTTTGGAGAAGCTTTTGCTGCTGAACAGGTTCATCTTTTTGGTGGTCATAAAACATAGAAAGGCCTCATAAAGCCTTCTGGTCCAGAAATACTGATACTGATAAAGACTACATTCACGTTTCACAGCATTTTAACTTGTATTCGTTCTTAGACTCTCAAGCATCTGATGGATAAGGAGCGTGTGAAGGGCTTCTGTCAGTGCATCATGGCTCAGAAGGCACGGGAAGGTATCAGTCACATGATTCAGTCCAGCGGACTGGGAGGGATGAAACCCAACACTGTGGTCATGGGGTGGCCTCATGCCTGGAGGCAAAGTGAGGACCCGCAGTCCTGGAAGACCTTCATCAGTGAGTCAAAGAGGATGGAGAACTTTTTTTTTTTTTCGTGTGTAGCTGTAGCAGGCTAACACCCCACCCCCCACCCTCTCTCTCTCTCTCTATTCCTTCCAGACACAGTGCGGGTGACCACAGCAGCACACTTAGCCTTGTTGGTGCCCAAGAACATCTCCCTGTTTCCCAGCAACAGCGAGCCCTGCACAGAGGGCTATATCGATGTCTGGTGGATCGTCCACGATGGGGGGATGCTGATGCTGCTGCCGTTCCTCTTACGTCAACACAAGGTAAGAAAACTACATCCGTTACATAAAAAATAATCCACAAAGATTTGGTTTTAAGAGTAGTTTGGTCTCCTTTGTCTCTTCCTGAGGTGTGGCGTAAATGTGGAATGCGAATCTTCACCGTGGCCCAGATGGAGGACAACTCGATTCAGATGAAGAAGGATCTGGCGACCTTCCTCTATCATTTACGCATCGAGGCTGAAGTGGAAGTAGTTGAGATGGTATGTTTAATGAAAGTAAAGAATAGTTGATTTTAAATATGTCCCCCAAAATCCAGGTGACAATGATTTCTTCATGAATTCAATTAAAATCTTTTTGTTTGAACAATGCGACACCAGTTTGTATTGACTGGAAAAAGTAGTGGTCAGAAATTTTAGGGGAAATTACTGAACAACAACAATCTTACACCCTGTTAGGAGCATTTCCTTGCATCATCTCTGAATGTGTTTGTTTCCCTCTCTTCAGCATAACAGCGACATCAGCGCGTACACCTATGAAAGGACTTTGATGATGGAGCAGAGGTCTCAGATGCTCAGACAGATGCGACTCTCTAAATCAGACCGAGAACGAGAAGTAAGTTTAGGTCACACTGAAATGCTGCAATGTATACTTTAATTTTCTGTAGGTTTGAGGAGTTGAAATGGACAATCAGGCATTCCTTGATTTTTTCTTAAAGACTTTATTTAAAGAAGCAATAGAAGAGGGGGTAGAAAGGCAAAGGGAATAAACACTTGAAATCCAATCAAAGAATTAAACAAATTCCCACTAAATTTGCTCATGCAGACCTCTGGTGTGTATCAGTTAGCATACATGCTATATCAAGAAATTACATTAGTGATCTAAACTATCGGTATTTGCTTCATTTAATCGACTAACAAAGAAAATATGTGACCTTATAGATAACATGGAATTAACAGAAATGTATCGGGATGAAAATGAGTACAAAGTAAATCAGTAGTTAAACAGCATCTTACATTATATTTACTTTCTTTTATGAATGCAGAACAGAAATAAAGTCTCAAAGTACAACACGTAACTTAAAGGTGGAAACAACCCACTAATTTTTGTTCCACCCTAGACAGACTCAACTAACACAATGTTTGTAATCTTAAGTCTTGCTTTAATCTTCGTTTTTCAAATTAATTAGTTATTTCCAGCTCTGCAATTAAAGCCAGCTGACTACCTGATCTGCTGTCATCGTGGGTCCCTTTGTTTTGTTTTTTGACCCCTCTGCAATGTGAAATGTTTCTTTTGATACCTGAAACTGGAGTGGAGCCTCCTGCTGTAGTTCACATGTTTCTTGTTGTGTTTTTTTTGTTGTTTTTTTTGTCCGGTTTGTTTGGTGTTTATTATTTCCTGAATGGGAGATTAAATCCAGTCAGCATGAAAAATGGATTTCTTACCAGCCTTGCATGTAAGCAGACAATGAAACTGTGAATCATCCATCTGGCTATCAGGTTGTCCCCACTGGGATATATAACAACCTCAAATTGCATTTGCTGTTCCTGCGGTTGGTTCTCGTTTTTATTCCACGATCCCTCAGCAACGTTTAGGGCATTATTAACCCATTAAGACCCAAGGCACCTTTGATGTATATGTGCAACTGCATACATATGTCCCACCTGGTCATAATGGGTTGTCATAAACATCAGTCAATGCAAGATTAGCCGTAACACACACATCTGTGTCTGTCAATGTCGTGTATCATTTTTGTCAGGGAAACCCTGGTAGCAGCAGCAGTAGGCCAGAGGCAGGTGGAGCAGCAAGGAATCAGGTGAGGTCTGTGGTTACGGCAAGATGTGGGAATTTAAAAAATGTTTTTTCCATAATCCAGAGATAAAACATTGTCGTCTCAGGTTAGATGACAAAAAAGAGAGAAGTTTAGTTCAGCTGAAAATTAGAGAGAAATTAAATCCATCAGTCTCAAGTCAGATTGTAGCCTGAGGAAGCCTGACATCAGAAGCATCTTACAGGTAAAGATCCTGTAAGTTGGCCCTTTAAACATTTTTTTCCTCTATGGTTCCCAAATAACATCAGCTTCATCAGAGAGACTTAAAAGAAAAAGCTTGATTTTAAAGATGAAAATTCACTCCAGGATTAAATGAATACAAACAGTACACCCATGTGGAATAAAGTACTGTTACGAAGAGAAGAAACAATAAGGACAACAAGTCCAATTTCAGCTTTTTCCAAAAATGAAACTCATGTCATCTCCCTTTGCCACTGGTCTCCTCAGAGGGTACGCTGGAGTTTTGATGATGTAAGTCCACTTTGTGTCACCTCACATAGTCATAAAGCAGCTGAAGTAGAGCAGTTTAGCAACCAGTGAATACTTAATGGAACCCTTCAGAAAAAGAGTTGATTTTTTTTTTAGTCTCATTTGATATAGATGTCATGTCAAGGGTGTCAACACTTCGAAATTACAAGCAATTATTTTATCATCTTCTGTTTAATAACACACCAACACATAAAAAGCACAAGTAATGTTTTTTACAACACATATTAATTTTGCATTTACATTATTTTGTTTTGCAAAACATTGGAGTAAATGTGTGGCACACTGTCTCCAACTGTTCCATACGCCGGCTTAAAAAGTACAAATAAAAAGCATGCTTTGCTAATAAATGACTAACTTTTGACATGCTAGCTTCATCTGGAAGAGTTTGGACTGGATGTAATTTTCTTTTTGTCTCTTTTTATAAGGAGCTCCACACACAGATGTGTCTTGACAGCTGCGGTTTTCCTTTTCTCTTTAAAGTAAGACTACATATGTTTCCGACCTTAAAACCTTGTGCTTCTGACGCATTTTGATGATACGCTCATCGTTGCACTGCAGCATCCTGAGGCTGAGACACTTGACAAACGTTTTTTTTATAGCCTGGAATATCATGTAACAGCTGCATTTTGCACTGTGTCACATGGTAGCAACTGGATATCAACACACCGGTCGTTTAGGACATCAAATCAAATCAAATTTTATTTATAAAGCACCTTTCAGGCCTGAGAAACTCAAAGTGCTATTAAAAACTATTTATGCATAAAAGAGAATTAAAACGGCTTTCACACAACAAATATAACAACAATATAAAAACACAAACATCATTATAATTTCTTTCATACACAATCTCACACACACAATTACATACACACGAAGATAAGAAAAAGTTAACTCCCCCCAAACGCCCCCACCCCAGTCTTCACAAACATAACTTTAGTCCTTAGTGACTGTCTCTCTTAACTCGAAAAAAGGGTAAAGGTAAATATATATATACATATATTAGTAAAATAAACAAACATCTGGCTTGTCACGGCTGTGAGGATTCTGAGGAAACGATATCTTGGGGATCTGTCCGCACCAGGAGCCAGCCTACCCAGGACCACAGAGGGTGCCACCCAGACCCACCCAGACCCACCCAGACCAGGGGAGGCCGGGGTCCCACCACAGCAATGTGGCTGATACAGCAAAGACACCCTAGAGGACTTTATTGGAAGAAGTGAGGAAAAGAGCGAGAGAAAGTGACAGAGCAAGAGATAAGACAAGAGTCAACGTCGCACTGACTTTTACTGGCTGGAGAGAGCTGAGAAAAGAGACAGGATGCTAGACAGATGCTGAATTAGTTCGGTAATGCTGCTTTAAAGCAGCATGAGCATCTAACGGCCCTTTTCCACTATCACCTACTAACACCTACCTCATTTCAGCCAACACCACACTACCTGGTTTCAATTGATTTCATTACAACTGAGGCCCCCTCAGTGTGGGCAGGGGTTGCCCTGGTAGGCTGCACATAGGTATCGTGAAGTAATTTGTTTGTGACACACACCGCACAACAATGGAGGACGTCGAGGTCATGATTTACCTGCTGCTCGGTCTATGGGTTGTAATCAGTTTGGACCACAGTGTCGGTTTTCGAAAAGCTGCTTATACGGCTGCTAATAGCGAACCCAAAGTGGCAATCCACGGTAGCAGCTCGGTTTTAAAAATGGCGGGGTTGGGAGTCACTCTCATTACTCTTCCTGTGACATCAAATTCTGGCCAATAGTGGGGGCTTGGTGGAAAAGGGCCACAGTATCATATGGGTTGTACCTGAACCTGGCAGGTGGTGGACAGCTCAGTGTGTTAGTGCCATCTTGTGGTGGTAGTAAGACATCATTACCAGCAGCTGGTTGAATTGAAATATCTCCCCATCAAGCTATTCAATTTCACGTTGTTTAATAAATGTTTGAATAGCCAAAAAGTATTGCTTATTCCCAGTTTATAATAAATCGATGTAGCAAACTGAACTCATTGATTTTTGTTTTTTTTGTAGCTTTTTTACTAATGACATCTATACTTTGTTTTTTTCTCTTTTCTTTAAGTAGTACATTACAACATGAAAATATCAATTCTTTATCTGAGGGATTCAATTAAGAGGTTTATTTAATAATTACATATACTGACCTGGGTCAGATGTGCTTCTTTAATGTATATCTGTTCATTTCTAATTTGGCAAATTTAAGAGAATTCACCCCTTTTCCTACTATTTAAATTTTAATCATTCTTTCCTTTCCTTCTCCACTCTTGATGTTCAGATGCCTTTTGACTCAGGTCTTGCTGTCTCTTTAGGAAATTCAGCCTCAATGCTGTTGCCCCCCCCCGTAGCTCTGCTCCAGTGTTTCTGCTAGAGTAGATGCAGAATAGATGCGATTATTAGCAAGTTAGGTGACCTTGTGTTGTTTGTAGGTGTATCTCTCCCCCAGGTTCAGGAGTACTGGAGTCCACACGTCAAACACCGTCAAAGGAGACAGAGACAGAAAGGTACAAAGAGACAAATGAGAGTAAGAGTCAGGAGGTCGGTGTTAGAGAACTAGGAGACGGCATAAGGTAGAAAAAAAGGTTGGGATGACAGGAAGATGAGACGAAAGAGGACATGTGTGTGTGTGTGTGTGTGTGTGTTCGAACTAGGCCCAGCTGGTGAAAGACCGGAACTCCATGCTGCGTCTGACCAGCATCGGGTCAGACGACGACGACGACACGGACGGCGGCGAGCGAGAGAGAGCGGTGAGCGGCGGTGGCGGCGGCAGCTCCGAGCATCACCGGCGCGTTCAGATGACCTGGACTAAAGAAAAGACCTCGCACTACAGAGCAACACACTCTGGCTGCTCCACACCCGAAGGCTTCAGAGACATGCTGAGCATCAGGCCGTGAGGGAGAACATCACACTCCTCTCTGATAAGGTCACACCCCTGTCGTCACTTAAAGATGCACTTAAATACATCTTTGTTTTTATTTAGGGACCACTCCAACGTCAGGAGGATGCACACCGCCGTCAAACTCAATGAAGTCATCGTCAACAAATCTCACGACGCCCGGCTCGTTCTGCTCAACATGCCAGGACCCCCTAGGAACACCGACGGAGATGAGAACTGTATCCTTACATCAGAAACTTCCAAACTGTGGCAAAATCTTCTCAAAACCAGCAAACTGTTGCTATTCTGATTCTGATCAAATAGGAAGATCACAGCTGTTTATAACATTAACAGTAATCTGCTGTGCAAGTGCCCTAATAAAAGAGCCATTTTACCACCTGTCCCACTAAATAAACATAGTTTAGAGCTTCAAAGACTATTTCACTCTTAAAAAGAACTTCTTTTATTTCTCTCTTGTGTTTGCATCAGTCTGCGTAGCTCTTAGGACCTGCAGACAGAGATTTGGAGTAACTTTTCATCCCAAACAGAGAGATGTTCAGTCCTCTAAAAAGCTAACAGAGCAGAGCCAATGGAACTGACTCTAAGCATTGATCAAATGCTGATTGGTTGAAAGTTATTTCAAACCAGAAAAGCCCAACACCATCCAACAACAACAGGAAAACCAGAAAAACACGGCAGAAATATCACCATGATGACGTCGGGCAAAACCTAAATTATCTCAACTACTGGTCTTTATGGACTACACAGATAAAATAAATGCTAATTCTATAGAAACTTCTTTACTTTTGATTTCATCATTTATTCCTAATTCTCATTATATGTTAATTAGGGGTGGGACTTACACGCGTTAATTACGATTAATTTTTTTTTTTTTTTTTTAAATTAAAGTGTAAAAAAAATTAACCCATTTAATCACTGTTTACGTTTCCAAAAAACACACAACGTTTGTCAGTTCACTGATTCTGGTACACCGTTTATACTGACGGATACGTCAGAGCTCGGCTAACAGTGTTTCCAATTTAGCGAGTTTTCAGACTCATTTAGTGATTCTTTTGCAAATAAAAGCGATTAGCATCAAATCTAGAGACTTTTTCTGGTGTTATTGGAGACTGACGTGAAAGTATGTAACATCTACTCTTCTCATCGAGCAGCGGGTGCTGGTGCAGGCCACGCCCCCTTCCAAAAGCCTCCTTGCAGTATCAGTCCCAACTTTCAGACCAGGAGGCTTCCTCTTCTGGTCCATGACCAGACTGAAAGCTGCTGCTGGCTGATGCCTCCCTGGCTTACTGTTAGATAATAATGTCCTTTAATAAAGAGTGTGGATGAAAGCATTTAGAAAGTTAGAAGTACCGTAACATGTTGTAGAATCTTCATTAGCTGTTTGTTAAAGTACTTAAAATGGAACTTTAACTTTAGGTCTGTTCAGTTTTGGCCAGAGATATCTTTTCTATTTCTTTTTCTACTGTTTTGATAGGAAATGCAATTAAATAAATTTTTCCAGACATTACTAGAGCTTGAGTTTACAATATTAATGTATGTGCTTATTATTTGATTCAGTTGTCCATTAAAATCTGTTTCATTAGAAAAAAAAGTTGCTTTTTGGGGCAGCTACTGTTACGCAATTAAAATGCAATTAATCGAAATTAATTAATTACAAAGCCTCTAATTCATTAGATAATTTTTTATTAGATTTCCACCCCTGTTTTTGATATTAATATTAGTCCTTGTTCTGTATGTTTAAACAATTTTTACATAAAAAATACTTATAAAATGAGAACTAAATGAAGATGATGGCGTAACCATGACAATATCAAAGTGTTTGCCTGAGCTTAGCCTTTCTCAAATGCAATAAAAAGTCCTTCATTAGTCTCTGAACATTGGCACAATGAGTCATCAGAAATGTTCGTTAACTCACTAACCAGACATGGAGTTCTTGGAGGTTCTAACCGAAGGATTGGAACGCGTCCTGCTGGTCAGAGGTGGAGGAAGTGAAGTCATCACCATCTACTCCTGATTGGAAAATCACAGGAAGCCAGTGTTAAACAAGCAGCCAGTCGTGCCGAAGCGAGCAGAGGGAGACGGTTGGGTCTGGGAGCTCTGGGTGGGCGTGAGCCCACTAAGGGAGACTGTCACTGGCTGCAGCATCAGTCGTCACGCCCAACACCCCACTCAGCTCTTTTCCTTTCACCTTTACACTTTTCTGTCATGACAAAGGTTTCAATTCCACAAATGTCAAGCTGGAGAAAAACCAGCACAGTTCCTCAATTGAGCGACAGAAAAAACTAAAGTGATCAGCTATGTATGTGTGTGTCTGTGTTTGTGTGAGAGTCGTCCACCTGAACGATCTTGGATCTGTCGGAGGGGCCGGTGTCGTGTTGGGAGGAGGCGTGTTTGTGTGGTGGAGCCGTAAATGTGGAAGAAATGTGAGATGGGTCCCAGAACAGAGCAAACGTTTCACTGACGAGACTCAGGGTTGTTTTTTAGTACAGAATTGATGTATTTTGGAAGCAGGTGCGAGTTTCTGAGTGATGTCTGAATCAATTTCTTTATCCCTTTAAGGCCAAAAAGAGTTTATTCCAGCACTACATGAAAACCAGGAAAAGCAACACTGCAGCAAGGAAGTAAAGGTCTAACTGGACAGCAGTGTGACCGTTCTTTTTTGTGAAGGAGACAAGATATTACTGTCAGATCCCAGGTGTGTAGGATCCATATATTTTTCTTTCTTTATGCTGGAATATTTGCACCAAATTCACTTTTTTGCCTACATTGATTTGAAAATTGAGGAAATTTGAATTATTTTCTCACAGATGTCAGAAGTTGCTGCTATTTCTTAGAATCTAAAGTATTGTATGGAAGCCTAGTTAATTCACTCATTAAGAAATAAAAATGAGTCCTAAAATATTTGTTTTTTATTTATATTTTCGATTTCGGGGGTAATTGTTTTTACATCGGATCAAAATATGTGACCCGAATTCTGACCCAGTGAAACGAAGACATAAAGATTTTTGACCTACTGAGGGCAGGATTGCATGAAGTGAATAAAGGAAAAGTGTTTAGTCAACTTTGAAATATTAAGTCATAATTAAAAAACTGATAAGAAAATTTGAGGTTATAAATCAGTTATTAGGAGAAAAAAAAAAGAGAACTCATAATTGGGTTTTCCATCTTCAAGTTTTATAACTGATTCAAATTGGAGAGAGAAAAAAAACTTTGACTTTTCTTAAATTTTGCTTTTATTACGTTGTTTTAATTTTTGATGTTTAACTCTTATCTTTGTTTCAGTATACTAGTAATGGGGTACGATCAATGATTTGACGAGAGGTACATATCTCTTAACTGTAAAACGGTCGTATCCAAGCAGTCCGCTTTGATATTGTTTAGCGTGAGCCTCTCTGAGGGGAAATATCAAGGTTGTCTTTCCTGGAAAACCAAAATGATATCAATGCAAAGGAAAGCATCAGAGGTGGATTCTATGTCAGACTGCATGTTCAGTTTTATCTGTTAGGAGGTGATATTCAGCGGAGAGTATATTTATAAAAGTGAGGTAAAAACTCTCGGTTGAAGTCGACCTCAGAAAGGGAAGAACCTGGAAATTGTCAACAGTGTTGTTGACAGACTGGACCATTGTGGACTGGACCACTGCACTGCATGTGCACAAATGTTTGTGTGTGACTTTCTGAATGTTACTTGTTCATTTGGCATTCCTCCTCAAGGAAATATGGGCAGTGTTGTGTAGTGTGAGCTTGTTCCCCAAAATTCTGCCTCACTGCATATCTGAAATAAACCTGCTGAATCCTACGTGTGTGTGTGTGTGTGTGTGTGTGTGTGTGTGTGTGTGTGTGTGTGTGAATGTTGATGACCTTATTTCAGAAGTAAGGACCTCCAGATTTGAGGTGTTTGATTCCACTCTTACACTTTGTTCTTTTTCTTTTTTTTTACAGTGTTGTGCAAGAAACGTTTTATGTTTGTACTTTCTAAACATTGTTTTCTTGCTTGTACAGAAGGACAAAAAAGATCCTGAGTTTTATCTTTTTTTAATTACATTAATATAAAAATGAATCATAAAGATATGCTTGAAAAAAGTGGGAATAAAAAGTTAATTTTGAAGAAATGGACTCAGATTGTGTTGTTTTTTATTTGATGATAAAACGTGTGAAAGTTTAATAGTTACTTGATATATTATTCCTTGCTTATAAGGAGTTGCCTTTTACTTTGATATGTTTATCATTTAAGAAAGGTTGATTGCAACAACTTGAAGATTTTATTGCAAAATGCTAAAACATAATCAAAGCTGTGAGCAAAGCTTTTAGAAATTATACAGGAATAGTCCTGAAAACTGCTTGTTTGTTTATTTGTTAGTTTTTACGGTGAAAAGCGGTAAATAAAAAATAAATTAAGGTTTTCCAGACACCCAGAAAAGTTAATAATTATTGATCGGACGTCCTGCATTAACTTGTTTTATCTTGGCACCCCATATAAAATGTCATGGATACGCTGCATTAACGACTAAATTACTCTTCAGTGTTACAAATTTTCACATATCAAAAAATACATTTCCACATATATTTTATTTTAATATCTATTAATTTGTTCCCACATTTTCCAGATATTTTTTTGTTTCTAAATAATGTTCTAGTAAACGTATATTGTCAAAGTATCGACAGGTGACACGTTAGCAGACTTTTAATTTATGGACGGTGACGTGCTGTTTTTGCGTAATGAGGTCACTTCCACTGACGCATTCAATCCGGAAGCCGGTGCCATGTTGTGATATTTGAGGAAACCAGTTGTAAGCGAAGTTCACACTAGCAAAAAGTGAGATTTAAACAAAACGCGAATCAGATTTCGGGGTGAACATGGAGGTAAGACTAGATGGTATTAGAAACTTTTGACACAATAAAATAATCACCTTTGTCATGATTGTTAAGTACAGCACACGATCTTTGGGTGTCACAAACACAACAACGATGGCCTTCTTGTTGGGAGCAGATGACCCGGTTCTGACCCGATTAATTATATCCCTTTATTTAACTTTCTAGTTAACTTGATCTAGTCTAATTTGACACTTAGACTCCGACCGGGATTTCTCCAAAGCCGTGATCTGAATGTCAACAAATTGTTCCCGGCTAACACGGTTCCTCACGGTGATTTAAATAGTTATTAAATTCATAATACCACAAAGAAAGCAGACGTTTAGTTTCTGCCCATAAGGTTGAATTACATCGTTTTACCGGTAGTCTATCGTAACAATTGTACAAGCTTATCTTGTACATTGCATTGGACGGAACCAAGTGAGGGACATGGGGGGGGGCGATATTTACAATAAAAGCTCAGATTGACCAGCCTGCTGGACTGTACATGCTAAAATATTATTAAATAGTCTGTTTGACAGCATAAATGTGTCACCTGTCAAATGTCGTACTGAAAACATCATTAATAAGAATGTAACTAAATTAATTCCTGCTCCGACCAGATAGGGAACGTATGTCAACACGCAATTTCCTGTCTGGGCTTTCAAAGTAAAATTAGCGGGCTTAAACCCTGCTACCATGTCAAAAGACCAGTAAAGTTAAATATGGGTTTCAAACAGAAACTGTTAGGGGGAAGGGTGATGCATGGACCAACCCAAAAATCTGCCCGGCCACCCCAAGAATAGACGATCAAATTCTAATAAATATTTAGTGTAAGCTGATTTGGACCTAGGTAAACCTCAGATGCCACAGTGCAAGTAAATGTGTCATATTATGTGCTTCTACATGTTCTTGATCATGATTCAGCGTTTATTCAGCATAATTCCACCTACTACCTGCGTGGGTGATCATATCTGTGTGCCTGAACTGTTTTTATTTTATGAAGAGGAGGTAAAAAATCATAAACCATCAGATTATGAGAGTGGTGTGCAAATTAAATGGCTGGAGGACTGTTTATGAAACACTGATAATTGTTCTTCTTCTTACCAATGAAGCTTAAGCAATTGTTCCTAATTAAAGCCATACGATGCAGGATCATTCTAAGTAAACAATTATTGATTTTAAAGAAAATATTATTGGCTGTTTGCTGTGGCAAATTTTGGCTTTATCTTTCAAATTAAAAGACTACTTTATATGTAATAATAATTTAATATTTCCTCAAATCTTTGATGAGGTGGGTTTTTTTTTTAAGGTCTCATTTACGTGTGCCACCCTTGTTCCCTCGTCCCGGCTGGTGGAGGCCCTCTCTGAGTCTAGTTCTGATGGACTTGTTCTTCCTATTGGCTAAGATGTTTTCTTTCTATTCATACGGTACCCTTCACGGTGACTTTTGTTGAATCTTGGTGTACTATAAATGAAAGGGAATTTAACTGAATTATTCTACAGGACATATAAAGCCTTTCAATTTCCGTGTCCCTCCATAATATCTTGTAAGGCAGCTTGATTCTTATAACAAAGCAAAAATCAATCTCACTAGGCTCCAAGCTATTTGGCACCTTTTTTTTAGATTGTTGATGTTTGTTTGTTTGCAAGAGGGGAACCTGTTACATTTTGTTGTGAATTGGGATCACTTTTGAAAAATACAGCAGTGGTCTGGCAGATGGATGTAGTCTGGGCGCTTCATATGTAGATAGTGTGCATATGTGTGTGTTTTCCTAAATTATAGGGACAAAATATTGACTGCACACTATATTATAGGGATTACCTGTGACTGTGGGGACAGACTTTTTGTTCCAATAGGTACAAGGTGATTTTTTTTCCGCTTTTAGGGTCAAGACTTTGTTTTAGGGTCAGAGTCAGGATGAGGTTATGGTTAGTTCAAGGTGTGATGGTAAAAGTTGGATAAGAGGCTAACGAATGCATTCTCAATGGAGAGTGCTCATGGTCAAACTTGACACGTGTAGGAAGAGTGGGAGGGGTTGCCATTTTGTTTTGAAAACCCCCATCTCGCCATATCCGGTCTTTTTCCCGTTTCATTTGACTGCTCTCATTCATCCCATCCATGATCCGTGTCTCGGGATCCATTGAGCATCCTGGCCCGGGCCAACACGAAGCAAAAAAAAAAATCGCTCTGTTTTCCTCCGCTGTCAAGACACATTGAACCGAACACGGTCGTCTTCCCGACCATCACGTCTTCCTGTCAGCATATAACAGTCACGCCCGCAAAGTGCACGCGGGACGACTCCGCTCGACGTCAGCCGCTGATTGAATGGCACGTTTGAGGACCGGTAATCGCGCGGACGCCTGGCTGTCGGCGGAGCGAGTACCGCAGCTTTGCGTCAAAGCCAGCTAAAGCTAAAACCCCGTGTTAGAACAAGTCAGCAAGAAAGACTGTTAACAGCCACGGTACCACGGTAGCTAGCCAGACGTCGGACAGGTTATTTTTGGCACGGTTGCTGACCAGCACATGCTCGGTTTCCCCACCATCGCCTCCAGAGCTATCAGCTTTTTTTCTGGATAACACAGCTAACCTTGTGGAGGCGCTGGGGGTACTAACAGCGACCTGAAACCACTACCACAGAAAAATTCAGGGGGAAACCTAAGAAAGGGATTTTTTTTTTGGTAAATCGTGTAACTTAAACGTGGCTTCGTAGATAACACATGAGGCCCAGTTGAAAGGATGGACCTGAATTTTTACTCGGATTTGACGGACGGTACCGGGCAGCACGACGGTGGTCCGGAGTTCCTGGATCCGCAGTCCTTCAATGGATTTGACTCTGACAACAAGGTGACAGGAGGAGGGGGGGTTACCTGAAGGACTTAAGCATCATTTCAGTATACTTGAGTATTTGTGTTTGTATTTTATGCTACTTACCAAATATTTTCCTTTAACTAAAGCACAAAAGACCAAGAAACATGAACATCTGTGTCTCATTAATTATGACTCATTACAAGTTCTTGGACTGGAAAGCAGGGGATCCAGGGCCAAAACATACTAGCGTTGTGGGGGGGTTGTATGCATTTTTCTGCACATTGCAGCGCATATATCTGAGATAAATTAGTCTAATCTTTATAAGTATGCCCACAGTCTACACTGGAGAGGAGTGTTCATTCATTTTTTTGATCACTTGTTGTGATGCTGCATGCTGGGTATTTCAGAAGCTGCTGGTTTTTGAGTAAGATGATGCCAGTGTGTATTCACATCTGGGCCAAGACATGCTAGATATTATTGTCGTTATTCAGATGTCTTGTTTATATGATCAATCAACTTACACCTCATCCTCTCTGGATGGGTTGTCGTCCATTGCTTTACTTTGTATGTGTTGCTTGCAGTAAGAAAACAAATGAGAAGAGTTCAACCTTTTCTTAGTGGGAACATATTTGCCAGACAATCCGATTTGCTTTTTGATTGATTGTTTACAAATTTCCAACCATCATACCTGCCAAAGCGCTGTGAACCTTCCATAACTCTTGTTTTCTGGTACGTTCGCTATGGTATGGCAAACTTGTCTAACACTGACTAATAAGGAATCAATCCCCTTTTTTAGTTTCTGTGATAATCTTCATTTTTGCCCCTTTTTGTTTTGGGTTCAGTCAAGGAAGATGGAAAAACCAGGGGAAGAAACAAACAAGTATTATTAAGGAGCTCTCTAACTTGTACACCTGTATGTTTCAGTTCCCTGGAGGCAGTGACAACTACCTGACCATTTCTGGGTCCAGCCATCCTTTCCTCTCTTCTTCCGAGGTAGGGCTAATCTTGTATAATAGCATTCGGTTTCTGTTGTCGCTATGAAGCTGCCCCTCCTGTTGGGCACTTGCTCTCAGCTCAGAGCTGCTCTTGCGTTTCTAATATGACCACTAAAGTATTCAGGACTTGGGATTTCCAAAACATATAGGATACTTATTTATGCGACGTCATGCCATCCAACAAACATTAGAAATCGTCAAACTGTAAACTCTGTAAGGAGGGAAAGATAAGAATTTATTCTTAGCCACAATAGAAACCTGGATTTTAAGACCGACTGGAGTGTCGACGCTCCCGTTTGCATTGCAATGTTTGAATGGCTGTAGAATTACAGCCACATGAGATGGAGCAATAATTCTTTTTGCACATAAATCTAGAGAAATAACCCTTGCAGATAAAACATTACACTTGCCCCAGTGCTCTGTTTCTTTAATTTACTGGGTCTTTATAAAGTCAGCCAAAATACAACAATAATCCGAACTGCGTATTTAGTTAATTTATGTGTGAAATAAACAGGCGATTTTCATTTTTTTGGAAGGTTTAAAGCATTTTTGCAATATTTATTTATTTGGTATGAACTTATTTAATAAAGATAATCAAAATATAGAATTTAAGGGATGCATAACATATTAAAATACTCCAAAAAATGTCACTACAGCATGCAAAAATGTGAAAATATGCTCTGGCGGACTTGGTTCAATGGCAGGTCTTAAAGGGTTAATGTGGGAACAAAATGTCTCACTTATTGCTGAGATTAATATTCTTGGTAAATGCATGCAGCCTGTCTTCACCATTTTGTCTAAGTTTTTAAAATTTATAATAAGGCATCCAGATCATAACAATATGTTAGCGTAGATTCTCATTCACCCAGGTCATGGTCATCCTAAGAGCTGGAATCCAAGGCAACTTTTGTCTTTTGAAAACGTTTCACCTCTCATCCAAAAGGCTTCATCATTTCTAAGCAGACAGGTGAGGAGTTCCAGGTGTGTAAGCTGTTGTTTGGCTATTCATAGTTGAGTGTCATTGACCCACCCAACTGTCCTGTGGGTCATTAGGATCGTTGCTCACCTGCCTGACCAACATGTGATGTGTTTTGGTCACAAGACTCCAGGTGCGAATGGTTTTGAAACTGCCTGAGGAGACTCAAGGCTGCACTGCAGGTGGTGGATAGATGAAACCTGAGGCCACCTCCTCTGTTTTATTGTTGTTTTTTTCTCAATCTCTCCAACCATATGTCGTCCCTGTCCAAAATGTGCACCTTCCTGTCCTCAAAAGAGTGTCCCTTGTCCTAAAGATGCAGGTGGACTGTTGAATCTTGTCCTCTGTGTTGTTGTGCCATATGCTTGTGAAGTGGTTGTTTGGCCTCCTCACTGCGCTGGACTGCATATAGAAGAAGTGTTTTCAAGGGACACAAAGACTTTTGATTTAAGCTCTTCGGATCAAATCAGGACACATTTTATATGATAATATAGCTAGTGTCCATGAGTCATTAGATTAATTTATAAATGCTTATATTTATGGAAATTGAGCTTCCAAAGCATTTGCAAGAAAGTCAACTTACCTGTATGAATGGTTTATTCAAGTTTGATCCTTGTTAGGCACGTTGAGGATTTAAAACCAAGAAAAAATAAGACTGAACTTGTGTATATGCTCAATTAATACACCCACAATGTTCATTTTAAGCAAACCACTCTCGAGTCTTCCATAATAATTACGTTTACGCACTGTCAGTAATTTCTCTCACAAGTTTTCTGTCCTGGCTTTAGTTGCTTTCATATTTCTTTTTTTTTCTTTTTTTTTGAGAGGGGGGGGGGGCATCTTGTAACAGCACTGACACTTTTACACAAAGAGTTCATTTCTAGAATCAGATAAATGGATGCACTTTGTGAGTTGATGACCGGCAACATCATCTAGTGTGACCTTGACTGGAAAGGTTTAAGCCACATTACTAAATGATTCCCTTTCACTACTGGAAGACGTACAACTCTATTCAATTCAATTTTTAATTTAGCTTTATTTGTAAAGGGCCAGTTCACAACAAAGTCGTCTCAAAGCACTTTTGAAAACAAAATCCAATTTAAGCCAATTCATTGTGGTCTTAATAAAAACAAATCCACATTAGTCCAATTTATAATGACTGTGTTCATATAAGAAGATTTCTTAAAGATACTTGCAAAAGGAAACCTAAAGATGGAATCAAATCTCTTTTCTGTCTCCTGTTTTTTTTAAAAGTTTATATTCTTCATCTTGGTCTTAGCTTCTAGATATTACATGAACTTTGAGGAGAGTATCGATGCCGTTTCACAGCATTGGCTTCTTAGTTTGGAAACGTTTTTAAGCCAAATTTGCCAAACTACACGTTGTGCTCCACACTAAGTACAACACTATCCCAATCTGATTTCAAGTATCGTTCAGGGTCTCGGACGATGCCTTTTCTTGAATGATTGATAATGTACGTTCTGTGTCATCTATCATCATTTCATATTATGTGGTTTATTTGAGATTTTTCCCTTTTCGAGGAGTCAGTTTTACTTCTTCAGACCGATGAGGATTGTCTTTGTTTGCGTCGTAATTGTGTTCATATAGATTTGTTTGAAAGATAATTAAATATTCATGCTGCATTTTGTGGAAACGTTCAGAGCTTATTACAGTTTGCAACTGTGCTGGGTTGGATTGAAAGTCTTTATCAGAAAATGCTCAATCTTAAATGATTTGGACTGGTATCGGCAACAAAAAGTCTCAATCGGGACATCCCTTCTTTATACCGCTATAAAAGGGAAATAAAATCAACCAGAATTCTGTCTGTTTTTGGAAAATTTCCCATTTTCTCCTTCAACACCACAGTCGTCGATGAACCGAGACTGTTCTGCTCTACCTGGACTCGTTTTTCTTTCATAAGTCCAAAAAAAGACAGCAGCTTATTGATATCTTCCTTTTTTTTTAGAGCCAATTAACCCCCCCCCCCCCCCCCCCCCCGCTGAATCTGAGAGTTTATGAACGCATTTCACACGGACGTCTTTTACAGAGTGAGTCATCAAACGGATTTTAAAAAGCTGCAACACTGACTCATCCGAAGTGTTCGCCAGGTGATGGAGAGGGGGAGGGGGGGGGGACTTTAAGCGAGGGCGAGTTTTTCTGGAAATGTTTTGGGGGTAAATATTTGCTTGGAAATGAACCTCCTTGATTTACCGTCAGGGATGAGTGGATGTGCTGTCCAACCACACGAGTTAAAATGGTCTGTAAATGTGATGTAGACATAAAATCTGAGGAGCATAAAGCAGATTTGAAATGACACCAGTACCTCAGCTACAACCCCTTTCACAAAGAAGCTAGAGAAACAAACAAAAAAAAAGGTGTTGCTGTTGATGAGTTTATTTTATCTTGGAAAAAGAAACAGTTTTTATGTTTCCCTTTTTTATTTATTGTCTTGGAGTGGAAGGAAACGAATGAAACCAGGATGTAATCTTTGATGATAAAATGAATGAAGGGAGCGTAAAGTGGTGACTTTTGCTTTTTTTCTATGAAGTAGCTGGAGGTAAGGCAAGGCAAGGCAAGTTTATTTGTATAGCACATTTCATGTACAGGACAATTCAAGGTGCTTTACATACA
>JAOXYM010000005.1:21773153-21788614 GCA_028567055.1 Leptatherina wallacei
TAATTTCCCTCAAAAGGGATAAATAAAGTATTTTTCATTTCATTCATTCATTCATTTCATTTCATTTCATTTCATTTTCATTCATTTCATTTCATAATATGAATTCTTTTTATTTATTTTTGTTTTTTTATTTTGAATGATTATTTATTACTAGATTTCCTAAAGCAACCAGGTTTTTATACGATCCAACAACCTGGACGTCTTCTCTATGGAGGACACTTTATGTTCACCGCAGTGCCGGAAATCATTGATCATATCTTTTGTTTTATTTGGTGTTAATATGCAGCCAGCTATCATCGCACCAGGGAGCGGTGCATCCTTGTGAACATTTAAGTGTGCTGTGCACGTTCTGCAGATCCCACCGCGGCAACAAAAGAAGCCAACTCAAAATCCAACTCACGTACAGCGAGTATGAAATATACAGACAATTAGTCGCCAACTACTTTGTTTATTGGTAGTCTGTACCTGTGATGTAATAGGTTACTGAGCTGAAAGGGGGGGTGTAACCACCAGTTATACAGAAGGCGATAAATCCAGTTTCCTCCCTCGATTTATGGAATGGCAGCAAAACTGTTGAAAGCCACCTAATTAAACCCCCTCCCTTTTTAAAATCATGTTTACGTCAGTTCTGTCTGCCCCGTTCTGAATATTTACACACCGACGCTTTCTGGCAAGTTAACCTCATAAACACACAGCTGATGGTGTTGCATCCACAGCCACCAGACTCCAAACAAAACACACGTTTTACCTCCCAGATCCCATCAAATAACACGTCAAGGCAGCAAATCCTCTCCTCTGCAAGGTGGGAATCCTGATTTATGTCCACTGTAATCTGGTGGCTTGGTGAAGATTACTCTTATAGAGATGGAAATAAAATAAAAATTTCTCTTAAATTATCCAAACCAATCCATTTCTACATTTGATGTGAACAGAACCCATCTGGCTTTTTGCCATCTTTTCACATTGATTGTTTCTTCCTCTCCTCTGCTCACGAGTGCTGATTTCAAACACTCCAGGACAGTACATGACCAGCATCTCTTTGTCTTTAATCTGACTCCTGAGGTCAAATCAGATATATGGTGATGTAAGCAGCCTTTTCTATAAAACAGCTTTGTTATTGAGTTGGGATTAGTGCATCATTTAGACATCTGTAGATGGAGGAAAACTCTCATGATCCCTTTTAAAAAAAATGTTTTTGATTCTTTTACGATTTGGGGTACTGATTGGATTTAAATTAAGATTCTTCAATATCGCTGATTCTTGTGATTTTTAGTTTGCTTTTTTTAACCCCAGACTGAAAAAATTGAATGAGGAACCAAAAAATGTGAGCCAGGTTTTAATATTTATTATATCTGAACAAGCTGAAAATGAAGTATTTAAATTTGGAGAACACAACACAGCAGCCAGACGAGACAAGTAAAAAAAAAAAAAAAAAAAAAAAAGTAAAATAAAAAAGGATTAATTGAAAATTTTTTTTTTTTTAAACAAAAGTTTTGTTTTTTTAAACAAAACAAAAAAATCCAATTTAAAATCATGAAACAAAAAATAAATAAAACAGTATTTATGTGCATCCATTTTTTTTCTCCCACCCTTATCACTGATGCTTCATCCTTCATGAAGGCAAACAACCTTTTGAACTTGTTCTCCTCCGTTGTGCTATCTTTGTGCTCCTCAGGCCACGATTGAAGTCATGGACACTGAACCATCGCCGCCGCCGCCGCCGCCTCCTGCTCCCGCTCCAGTAGTCACATCCACACCCACCACTACTCCCACCACTCGCCCCACCAGGTCCCAGCAATACAACCCCGAAGAGAACACCATCACCAACATCTGTACCTCCAACATCATCCTGGACCTGCCTCAGGTCACCACGCGCTCCAAAACCGGCGCCATCAAGCCGCAGCCTCCGCCCGCCAGCGCCGCTCCGAACCCTCCCACCGTCACCAAGATCATCATCAAGCAGACGCCGCTGCCTTCCGGCGGCGTGTCCGTCACCGCCACCGCCGCCTCGTCACCACGGCAGCCGCCGCCGCTGCAGCAGATGCAGAGCACCCCTCCCCCGCCTCGACTGCAGCAGATGGTGCACGCCCAGGCACCGCCGCCTCTGCAGGCCAAGCCGCGCAGCGGGGGCACGGCCGCCGCCTCCGCTCCACCTCCGCTGCAGATTAAGGTGGTCCCTTCGTCGCGGCAGTCGGACTCGATGGCGCCGATCGTCGTCGCGTCGGCCAGCGAAACATCCACGTCGCGGTCGTCCTCGTCGGGTCTGACGGTGGAGGTGGGACAGACGGACAGAGTGGTGACGGCAGGAGAGGAAGTTGCAGACGGAGAGGACGGAGTAAGATCAAGTCTTACTTTACGCCGACATTAAATCATTCAACCAGTAAACATTTTTTTTTGTTTTTGTCTTCCCCTGCGCGCTCAGATGGAAGTGGAGCTGAACGTGGCGCCCGGTCCAAGCATGACCCCCACAGCCGGTCCCAATATATGCGTGCGTGCCGGCTGCACCAACCCCGCCGTGGAGAGCAAAGACTGGGACAAGGAGTACTGTAGCAACGAGTGTGTCGCCACACACTGCAGGTGTGTACAGAAAAAAGCTCGAGTTGTTCATCTCTCTTTTTATTTCATTTCCCTTTCTTTTTCAGCTGGTTTCTATTTGCAGGGTTAGATCATGAAGCAGGGGTCCTCAATCCTGGTCCTCCACTCAGACTGAGTTTGAGTCCAGTGTGTTGGAGCCAGGACTGAGGATCGATCGATTTGTTCCACACAGAAACTGTTCCAGCACCGGGTCAGATCTGGGATGTTTGGGGGGGAAATAAATTTGTTTCCACCTTCATCAATTAGGGAGCTTTTAATAAAGGGCAGATATTTTTTCTTTGCTTGACGCAACATATTTTCCAACATGCTCTCTGTCCACTGGTGAACATGTGCTTACCTGTACTGTGGATAAGATAAGTAACATCGGGCTGTTTCGTTTTTTAATGTAAACCTGTTCTGTATGAAAGCCTCCATGATGTTGTCTGCTTTGTGATTCCGCTCCTGTTTTTGGGGACTTTGACCATATTAGACCAGGTTCTGCTCAAAAGCTACCACACTTGGGATGTTCAAATCTGGACTGGTTTATTCTTCAGAGCATGTAGATTTATTAACGGAGTTTCTGATTTGTGAAGCCTTTTATTTTATTCATGAAAATGCCAATAAGGCTCATTTTATGGGTTTAGACCAGGTCCTGTTTATTGATTGAGAACTAGCTGAAGAAGGGTGGAGTGTCCTCTCCGGCTTGGGAATGAGGTCCTTCCCCGGGTGGAGGAGTTCAAGTATCACAGGATGTTGTTCACTTTTGGGGGGGGGGGGGGGGGGGAGGGAACGGGAGATCGATGGGCAGATCGGTGCGGCGTATCCAGTGATGTGATCTGTTGTGGCGAGGAAGGAACTGAGCCGAAAGGCGAAGCTCTCCATTTACCGGTTGATCTACGTTCCTACCCTCACCTGTGGTCACGAGCTCTGGGTAGTAACCAAAAGAAGGAGATCGCGAATACAAGCGGCCGAAATTAGCTTCCTCCACAGGGTGGCTGGACTCTCCCTTTGAGACACAAACCTTTTTAAAACTGAGAGCTACTTCATGCGTACCGAGTCATCTGAAGGGCTACCAGTTTGAAACACTCTTCTGAAATAACAAATTTGCTCAGTTGGCTTTAGTTAACGTTAATGACTAATGAAACTCATCTATGTGAACACACTGATCACATTAATGAGTTCTCAAAATAATTATAAACAATGGCTTGAAAAGATGGGAGATATCAATATTCAACACTTTATTTCTATTATTATTAGCAATAGTTTACATTTCCAGATGTCCATGCCTACAATGAAAATTTCACTAACTAAAATTATTTTCTAAGATATTTTCAAATCTATGTAAATAAAAAAAATAGCAACAGAATAAAACAAAATTTTAAACTCAGCTCACTGGTGAGTTGTGCTATTTTTAGAACAGGCCCGTGGGCACCTCATATTGTCTCTGGGGGCTACATGGTGCCCATGGGCATCATGTTGGTGACGCCTGTTTTATAGTGTTTTTAATAGTTTTTTGCAAAATCACCTGAGATTTTTTTAATATTCCAACATTCTGTATTAAAATACGCACACTAGGAGCGTATTTCACCATTCAGCAAAGTGCTCTTGAAATATATTCTGCTTCTTTAAGCATTTACAGCAGGTCTGGATGTTTGAGACCCGTCATGGAGGTTTTTCTCATCTGTTTGCTCATTTCTCTGGTGGCCAAATGACGGCTTTTGTTCATCTTCCACCACAATGTTGCACACTGTACAGAACAGCTTACCTCCTCTTCAATGCTCGGGGAACGTATTTTAGCTCCTGGGCTTTGTGACGCAGCTACTCAACCAGTTGAGCTGAAACCCTTCCCCAAACCCCGGGGACGTCATGCACGGTGCTTCACTGTGATTTTAGACTGCAGATGCGACTTAATGAACAGTCTGCAGGTTTATTTAGAAACGGGAAGTGAAGTTGATGATGTGTGTATCGGGTAATGCGATGCAGTGCTGAGATTAGTTGCGGTGATGGGAGAAAATTTCAAGGATGTGCAGAAATCACTGGGATCGTCAGAATTTGCATTAATAGCTGTGATTGTAACATTGTGAATTCCTGGAAGGACTGATCTAAGGGGTGTTGTTGGAGGAAGGAAGAGAGATTAGATCCATCAATGTTGATGAGCTGCTATCAAAGCAGCCTGGACTTCCATAACGTCTCAATAGTGCCACCGGCTGATCGCCTCCATACCTGGACATACTCAGTTTAAATGTCATTTACCTTTTGTATTAAATTAACGTTTGGATGATATTTGTATTTACTGAGCTTCACCTGTGTGATCACTGAAAGTTTTTATCTTTTCTCCTTCACAGAGATGTGTTCATGGCCTGGTGTGCCATCCGAGGGCAGAACTCCACCACGGTCACATAGGGCCGGAGATGTCACACAGAGACAAAAAAAAACAAAAACAGAGACAACATATGAAATGCAAACAACCATGAACAACTTACCAATAGACTCAGGTTTGGGAACATTACGGATCATTTTTCTCATGCTCACGTCATCTCGGGGACAGGAACAAAGACTCGGAGGAAAGTATTTGAAAGCGGCTTCAGTGTCTCACACTTCTAGTTAAGGCTCACGCAGATAATGGATGGCTCTTCTGCTCCGGATATTTCCTATCGATCACCTATTATGAATTAAAAATATGGACTTCATGAAGAAAAAAAAAAAGAACATTTTATATGGAGTTTTGGTGTTTTAATTTTTTTTGCAAAGATAAAAAAAAAAAAGAAAAAAGGTGCAGGAAGAATCTTGCAGATGCATTAATTTAATTTTTATTCAAAATTATGCTTCATAACTGTATGCTCTTCCCTTTATTGTTACATTCAGGACCGACGGGTGCGAATGAGGCGCCAGAGTCGTGTTTATTTGGTAGTCTGTGACGTGTTTATGCCGACCGGTCACTGGCTGCTCCGGAGTATTTAAGACTTAACATCTGCAAAAGAGCACAAACAGCCTTTAAGCTACTTTCAATGTGTACAAGAGGGTTGAAATAAATCATGGTAAACCGATGTCAGAGCAGTCTGTAAAAGCCACATTTAAGGAACTTCCACAACTGGAAAGTTGTTTCTTCAGACCTTTAAATCAGGTGCTAATTATTGTGTTGTCCTCATTTCTTCCTGCGACATTAAAGCTTTTTAAACATGTCGTGTACAGTTTTGCTTTATGAGGGAGATTCGTGATTTAAAAAAAAACATTTCTGCAGTAGGAAAAAAATATTGGAAGGAAAGTTGGCTCACCTTCTCTTTTTCTTCTTGTTCAACATTTGCTGTTTCCAAGCAAAAACTAATGTTGAATTATTGGAGAAGGGACGGTTGCTCTAAAGCGATGCAGTTACGGTTCGTTGTACATATCCTCGAAATGTTTTTAATTATGGAATAAAATATTTTATGTTGTAATATACAATTTGATTTCAGAATTAAAGCCGAGTGACTTTTTGTACTTTTTTTCATGAAAGAAAATTAATCCTCTCAGTTCTAAGGGTTTACTTTATAATCTGCGATTATCTGGTTGTAAGATTGAATACAGCCTCGAATGAACAGCAAAACAAGACATATTACACTGTATTGTTATTTATTTTAATAAAAACTGAACTCAAATGCTTAAAGTGTATGAAAAGTTGAATCCGTTCTTATTTCCACATGGTGCTGCTGATCAAATACTCTTAAGTAATTGATCATCTGTGTGAGCGCCTACATAAAACTGAAGTTATTTTATAGAAATCCTCAATTTGGGAAGGGATATAAGAGCTTTTCCAAACAATTTGGAGTCCATGAGTCTACAATGAGATTATTCATAAGTGGTCAGAGCACGATGGTGATTTAGACTTATTTTACAGCTGCAGGACCTGGACACCTTGCAGTCATTGAGTTGACCATGAATTCCTTTCTGTGTTTAGTAGTCAGTAAAGCCGAGTTGAATATAATCTATCTGTGGGGTAAAGCTTGGCTAAAATGCAACACGCAATCATCCCAATTACACAACAGAATGGCTGAAAAAGAAAAAAAAATCCAGGTGTCAAGACATCTTAACTAAAAAAGCTGTGGTGGGAACCTTAAGAGTTGTAAGCTACTGAATTGTGGGGTGTACATTTTTCACATTGCTTTTAAATATTTGTTTTTTTTTCTTTTCTTCAAACATTGTTGTGTATTTAAGTGTATACCTAGAAAGAACCATTTGTTTTGTTTTTCTTTTCCAATTATGTCCTCATATGTAAAACTATGATACAGAAAAAGGGAGTACTTTCTTTTTCACAGAATTCAGTGTCCAAATATTATCTTTATATCTTTAAGATTAATCAGAAAGCTCATTTTCTGATCATTATTAGTGAGTACATGTACACTGAATAATATAAATAAATAGCTCTACACACTGGACAATTAGTTTATGAAATTTATTGATTTAAATATAAACCGTTTTATTTGTATATTATGTTTGTATAACTGTACATTTAAAGCTTTTAGATGAGTTAAAAACTATGAAGAGCAGTTTTGTCTTTTCTCATATCTTACAACGTATTGTTTAAGAAATCTTTATATTTATCTATTTTATATTAATAGATAAAAAAAAGAAGATATTTTTCAGTATCGCTTTTAGTAGAATGAAAAAAATAACCCAAAAGGTTCACCACGTGGGTTACTGTGACAGCAAGTTTGTATCGCGAGATTTACGTCAGTAGTAGAGTTTGATGACGCTGGCGGGAAAACCCACTGTGGCGGGAAAATGCAACGTGGTTAACATAAGATAGGGGGCGCTGTTGCATGGTTTCACCAATAACATTTGAATGCACCACAAAAAATTAAATAAATTACAAAGGGACAAAATTATAGATAAACTGTTAAATAATTTCTTTATTTCTTATAATATTTTTGTAACATATATTACAGTTAAATAAGTAGGAGGATTCAGAACACGTTATTGGATTTAAGTAATGTTTATTATAGAAGACTATGGAAAGACTCGGAGGGGGAGGGAGAGGAAAGAGCACAGGAGGAAGAGAAGGAGGGGGTTGAGGACTTAATTATTACAGATTGGTGTATGTGTGGTAGTGTGTGGCCACAACGGGGGGAAAAAATACATTTTAATAATTTTGAAGATTTTAATGCTTGCATAAATTATCGCGTTTTTTTTTTTTTTTTACATTTCTCGTCGACTGGAAGGGCCTCGGGAGTGAAATAATAAGGCAGCAGCAGTAGTTTACCGCTGTGGTGTTTAGATCTCTGCAGGCGTGGAGCGAAAGTGCGTTGTTGTTAGTTGACACTCATCACCATCATTATCCGGCCTGCGGAGAGGCGAAGCCGGGAGCTGGAGTTCGCTACAGAGGTCTCACCATGGCGGTAAACCTGGACAAGGAAGCGTACTACCGCCGTATCAAGAGGTTATACAGCAACTGGAAGGTAAACGTGGTGGATTTGTAGCTCGTGTCAGAGTCAGTCTTTTCTGGGACTTTATTCACAACGTTGGGGGAAAGTGGGGTTTCTCGTACCGCTAAGTTAGCCGCGTTTTTCTGCCTGACGAGTTGAGTGTTGTCTGTGTGAGCGGGGATGTTTCCCAGCAACCAGGGAGGGCCAGAGTGGGATTTGTATGATTTTTAGCACTTAATTCGCACAGAAACTCTTCTCACAACTTGATCTATTCGGGAGATTTCCTTCAAGTTTCCTCTCAAACAAGCTAGCTACCTCATGTTAGCACATAACCATCCCATTCACCACAGCTAGCCTGTTAACTTTATCATGGAGCTAACTTACTAACCAAACTCTGCAGTAACCCCCTTATTGTATTTAACTCCTCGTTAATCGAAACAAAACCGTGTCGTGGTAGCCGCTGTTTACGCAGGTTAATGTGACATTTAGCTAACTGTAATGGTATCCATTTACTGTCAGTTTGCACTCCCAGTGCTCTCTACATGCTACATGCTAATGCTAGCTGTTTGATTAGCATGAGAAGAACGCCAGCATCCCTCCAACATGTGCAGCATGTTGGCTGTGTTTAGTAACTACTTTACATAAAGCACAGCAACGTATTTAGACAGGAAGTTTTTAAAGGTGTGATGGTAACCGTGCGGCTACTTTCTTGTTGAAATTGTTTTCAGAAGTTGTAGCTTTATATTGCCTGTTGACTTTTCCTCTTCTATACAATTAAATGACGCTGGACTCGCTTAGCTATCCCTTATAAATGTGTTTCATGTGCATTATTACTTATAAGACCTGCACCCTCAGACGTGTTAGATGATGCAGCAGGTGTAGATGTTGCTAATTGAGCTCCTGAGTGTTGCACATGAACTGTAAGCTTTGCAAGTTTCTATGGATACTCTATCAAAGTGTACCTGGCATTAGTAGCACGTGGGAGAAGTAGAAGCACTTCTGTTTTAAATTTTATTAACATTAAATTGTGTCTGTGCTGTTTCCAGAAAGCAGAAGATGAGTTTGGTAAAATAGATGCCATTCTGGTGTCCGTGGGAGTGGATGAGGAAATCGTATATGCCAAATCCACAGCCATACAGGTAAGTGGCTGGAGGCTTCAATGTTGCTGGACCATATGACCTGGTTAAAGACAGTTTTTTTTTAATGTTGGTAAACGTATTGATTATTTTTCTTATTAGCTAAAAGAACAACTTTTTTTGCACATCCTGGGTTTCATAGACGGATAAGTCACTGCATGTATGTTTTGTCTCTTCCTCCCCAGACGTGGCTGTTCGGCTATGAGTTGACCGACACCATCATGGTGTTTTGTGACACCAAAATCATCTTTCTTGCCAGCAAGAAGAAGGTGGATTTCCTCAAACAGGTGGCTGTAACTAAAGGCAACGAGAACGCTAATGGCGTACCGCCCATCACCTTGCTCACCAGAGAAAAGGTAAGACACTTGTAGGATTTATGGCGTATGTGTGCACAGGTTGTTTTTGTGTGATTTGCTAATGAGGAATGGGTTTGTTCAGAGGAGTCTTGTGATTAAGTCATGAAAGCTGTCTGTGATTAATGGACAAGTGTCTCTCTTTTTATTTTTTTTTTTTTTTTAAAGAATGAAAGCAACAAGGCCAACTTCGATAAGATGATCGAGGCAATCAGGGGCAGCAAAGAGGGAAAGACGGTGGGAGTCTTCATTAAGGACAAGTTCCCCGGAGACTACATGAAGAGCTGGAATGACGCAATCACAGCAGAAGGGCTGGATAAGGCGAGATGTTCTCCCAACATGCCCACTCAAAATGCATCCAAGACACACCAGCAGATGTTTGAAATAACACATTTCTCTCATGTTGTGCAGGTGGACATCAGTGCTGTGGTCGCCTACACCATGGCGGTGAAGGAGGACGGGGAGCTCGCCCTGATGAAGAAGGCAGCGGCCATTACCAGCGAGGTTTACTCCAAGTTCTTTAAGGAGCGGGTCATGGAGATCGTTGATGCCGATGAGGTGAGAAGCTGAGATGCTTTATGCAGGAAGCGTAAGCCCCTAATGTAGTTGTGCAAAATACGTTTATGTGTTTAGGGTTTCACTTTTTGCGAAGAATGCGATTGGATGTACATCTGGAATAATTTTGAAGTATTTTTTTCATATTGAATATATTGAATTTAATTGTAATTTGCATTGAGGGTCATATTAAATGTGTTTTTACACATTTCTGTCCAGTAATTTGAAGTCGGTGCGACGGATAAGTCATGATTTCATTTTATTTTGATGAAATAAACTGAAGCATCTATGTCAGTAATTTGTATTATTTAGAGTAGGGGTGGGCGGTATAAACAGTATACGGTAGGAACAGTATAAATTTGGTAGAGATTTTGGCTCTACCGGTCTACCGCGATAGCTGCGCCCATCAAAAGCACGGAGCGGGTGGCGGGGGATGAGGTGCTTCTTGTGGAAGCACTGCACAGCGGCTTCACAGCTGATTGCGCAACTGGATTCCATGGGAGCGGTGGCTCCACCAGGCGCACCGCTAGGGGTGTAAGAAAGTATCGATTCACCGATATAGTATCGATATTCAAAACCACAATATCGAAGTTTTATGAAAAAACATTTCAAAAACTTTTTGTAAAGAATTAAAAAAAATCTTCTTCCCAAAATCAACAATTTCGTGTATATTAGTCTGTCAGTCGCACGAGTGTCCTGAGTTGACTTTGAATTCGCATTTTAATCGCAACATGTTTTTAAAAGTTTTTTTTTTTGTTATTTTATTTGATCTATTTTATCTTATTACCATGTTAACAGGATATTTATCATTACAACAATGATATTACAATTATATATTGTTATAATACTTATTTGAGCTGTTAAGAAGCCCACATAGACTCTAATTAATCCTTATTTATTTATTTCTCAATATAGTGGTTGTCATTGCATGAGGTAGCTTGTTACGGTTGTATTTTCCAAGCTGCATTGAATGCATCACTGATGCACGCCACACCAAGCTATGTGTAACTTCAAATTTAATTTTCTATTTCTCAACCCGTGGTCGGTTTGAGTCGCCTTCTCCTGCATTATCTGGAGAACTAAGTTGATAAAATACCTCAGTCTGGTCCAGAAAAACATCTTGTAGAACTTTAAAGCTGAACCGACCGTGTAAAAATCCATTATGTGGCCGCTTCTGCTTCAGAAATATATCCTGCTTCCTACATCCCTTTCTGAAATTGCGTTGACAGTGTGTACGTTAATCACACGTTAAGAAAATTAGCGCTGTTAAAAAGGAATTTGCGTTACTTTGACAGCCCTAGTGACTAGCGAAGTCAGACAGCTTCACATGCCCGGTGCTGCAGAAGTGACTGATCTGCTTTCACCGTTACTTCTAAATAGTCGTTTTAACCTCATAATAAACCGTGTCGATTGTCGTGACAGTATTCAGTGTTTCCCTCATAAACTCCACGAGACTTTCCTCTAAACCTCTTTGACCTGATCCGGGAATCTAAAAATAGAACTGAACAAAATCCCGTGGGTCAGAAATACGTAGAATTCTTTCCGTGAACGTGTTAAAGCGAAAATTCTTGTATTTTTAAGAGATGTCGGGGACCAGAAAGGCTCCATGGTTTAATTCGAGGTATTGAATATGCTAATTTAGAAACTGTCAAAATTATTGTCTTGGCCAATCATTTAGTGTTTAGAAAATACCACAAAGATATATTCATAACTACAGATTTAAACTGAAGGTAAAACAAAAAAGACCATGCACAAGATCTGTTGAAAATTACTTGAAAGTTTTAGACTTTTTAAATAAGTTTTTTAATGTTTTGAAAATGGCATTTTTACTATTGTTTGTTCTGCTGTGATGTGCATGTTCAGAAACAGTCATTTTGACATTTATATACAGAAGATGGAATATATCGCTATATATATATATATATATAAGTTAAATTACTTCCTCTAATTCTCTCGTCGGGTCAGATCAGTTATCTGCTGGGTTGATCTGACTAATTTTCATAGTATATTGTTGGTGAAGATTCAGTGTTAAGTGGTTTTAGAAGGTAAAGGCCTGCTTTTGTAATGCGTCTCTTTTTGCCCTCCCCAACAGAAAGTGCGCCATAGCAAGCTGGCCGAGTCGGTGGAGAAGGCCATCGAGGAGAAGAAGTACCTCGGCGGTGCCGATCCGTCCACGGTGGAGATGTGTTACCCTCCCATCATCCAGAGCGGCGGGAACTACAGCTTAAAGTTCAGCCTTGTCAGGTAGCTCAGCAGAGAAACGGGTGTTTTTCACTCGGCATCTGTAAGGAGAGAGATATCTGGAGTTATCGGTTCGGTTAAAGTGGTTGATATTTATTGAGCAGCCAATCAGCTGATTCTTCATTCTGAAATTTGATGTGACACAAACGGACCTTTTTGGTGATTTGCTTAAAGTTGGATGAGTAAATCTGTTTCAGAGGAACCGAGTGTCGGGTCAATCAGCTGCGTACTGAAGCCCCATCAGCTCATGTTTACTGTTAAGGGCCGAGAGTAGTGTTTAATCGTGAATCCCACTGTTCCCTCTCTGCACCAGCGATAAAAACCACATGCACTTCGGTGCCATCACATGTGCCATGGGGATCCGCTACAAGTCCTACTGCTCCAACCTGGTGCGCACCCTCATGGTGGACCCCTCCCAGGAGATGCAGGACAACTACAACTTCCTGCTGCAGGTGGAGGAGGAGCTGCTGAAGGAGCTCAAGCACGGTGAGTTCAGGAGCCTGCTGGGAGTGTGGGAGCTTTGTTTGTTGGCCAGTGTTTTCAGATTTTCTTTTCTTTTTCTTTGTTTTGGAATGTGTTGTTTTTTTATTCGTCATTAAGATTTTTTTCTTTATTTTCAATAATTTTATTGAAAATGACTAAAAGATTAAAACACATATTTGAATTAACTTGCTGAGTATTTACATGATTATTTGTGGTGTAAAAATCCCTGTTGCAACTTCTAGGGGATACAAAATGCTCTTTGTATTCATAAATTAATCTTAGTTTGTCATTTACAGTTAACAAATACATAAAATCCTCTTAACTTAGACTTTTAAGTGAAAAATGTATAATTTACATGATTGATAGCTAAATCTGCTTATACACCGTATGATTCTGGACTGTCTCGGCTGGAAGACGACCCAGATATTTGGTGTGTTGTTTGATTATGGCTCTAAAATGAGGGTCCTGTGTCTCTGAAGTTTTATTTATTTTTATTTTTTTTAACCCTTTCATCTCCTCCACAGGTGTAAAAATCAGCGACGCCTACAACACAGTTCTGGACTTTGTGAAGAAAGAAAAGTCGGACCTTGTAGCGAAGCTGACGAAGAACCTCGGGTAAATGCAAGCAGATGGCAGCTTTTATCAGCCGTGAACTCAGACACATTCCAGCACTCAGATCCTCATTTTCTTTGCAGCTTCGCGATGGGAATTGAGTTCAGAGAAGGCTCCTTGGTTCTGAACACTAAGAATCAGTACAAACTAAAAAAAGGTAAAGATGTCATCTCGTTTGCTTCCTGCTGATTTAATGCAAGATAAAGATGAGTTGTGGATGCAGGAGATGCACAGTAATGTGGTAAAGTTTCTAGCGTAGCAGCTTGTGTGCGCTGTGTACTTGTTCCTGATAACAAAGCTACATGTGTGTCTCCACCAGGCATGGTGCTCAGTATCAGCTTGGGTTTTTCTGACCTTGTAAACAAAGACGGGAAGAAAGAGGACCAGAAGTATGCCTTGTTTATTGGTGACACAGTTCAGATCAATGAGGTGAGATGATATTTTATTTTAATTAACCTTGGTAAGCCAATTTAGTATTAAGTCATAGTTTCTTAAGACGGAAAATGATATAAGCATATATCCCCTCACAGGCCACTTTATTAGGTCCACCTTGCTAGTACTGGTTTGGACCCCCTTTTCCTTCAGAATCACTTTATTTCTTGGTGTCGTAGATCCAACAAGGTGTTAGAAACATTCCTCAGATATTGTGCTCTATATTGACACGATGAGAATCTCCCGTTCCACCACATCCCAAAGGTGGAATATTGGATTGAGATGTGATGACTGTGGAGGCCGTTGGAGTACAGTGAACTTGAGATGTGATGACTTTGGAGGCCATTGGAGTACAGTGACCTCATTGTCATGTTGGAGATGATCTGAGCTTTGTGACATGGTGCATTATCCTGCTGGAAGTAGCCATCAGAAGATGCTCCACTGTGGTCATAAAGGGATAGACATGGTCAGCTACAATACTCAGGTAGACTGTGCTGGTTAAACCATGCCATGTTGGTACTAAGGGACTCAAAGAGTAACAAGAAAACATTCCCTACACCATGACACCACCAGCAGCCTTAATAGTTGATACCAGGCTGGATGGATCCATGTTTTCATGTTATTTCCATCCATTTCTGAGCCTACCATCTGAATGTGGAGCTGAAATGGAGACTCATTAGACCAGGCAACGTTTTTCCATCTTCTATTATCCAGTTTTGGTGATTCTGAGTGAATCGTAGCCTCATTTTCAGGACAGGAGAGGCACCCTGTGTGGTCTTCTGCTGCTGTAGCCCATCCGCTTCAATGCTGGATGTGTTGTTCACTCAGAGATGGTATTCTGCATACCTTGGTTTGTACCAGTGGTTATTTCAGTTTCTGTTGCCTATCCTCTCCAACAATTCTGCCTATTCTCCTCTGACATCAGCAAGACATTTTGGTCCAGACAACAGCTGCTCTCTGGATATTTTCTCTTCTTCAGACCATTCTCTGTAAACCCTAGAGATGGTTGTGAGTGAAAATCCCAGTACATCAGCAGTTTCTGAAATACTCTGACCAACAACCATACCACGTTCAAAGTCACTGAAATCTCCTTTATTCCTCATTCTGATGCTCAGATTGAACTTAAGAAAGTCGTCTTCACCATGTCTACACGATTAAATGCATTGACTTGCTGCCATGTGATTGGCTGATTTAGATATTTACGTTAACAAGCAATTGAACAGGTGTATCTGATAAAGTGGCTGGTGAGTGTATGTTTATTAACGTATACATCCTTGTTTTTCCTTTCATTAGTTACCTTTTTTAGTCAGAGAGGCAGAGGAGAGAAAAAGGTACAAATTACAGAAATTGTGACAAAATTTCAAAGCTGTCAGAATAATTTATTTTCCTTTCATTAAAGCAGCTGGTTTATTGATCTCTAGCCCTAAGATGCAACTTCCTTATCTCGAAGACTCAAAGTAACCAGTCAAACCTGTGCTTTGGCTTTTTTTCTTCCATGTAAGGATGCTGAATTAAGGCAAAACTCTTCTGAGCTTTTATGTTTTAGTTCTGGGCTTTAAACACGTGGGTAGCTGTAAAGATGTAGAAAAACGTAACAGGAGGACTTAACGGTGTTGTGTTCTATATGACAGGAAGAGGCGGCCACGATCCTCACACCAGCTAAGAAAAAGATCAAA